>JAVTVY010023635.1:0-91344 GCA_036873755.1 Hanleya hanleyi
TATTATTGTCATGCTTGGATATTTTCGGGGTATAATGCGAAGGATATGTGGGGGGTGAGGTGTTGATGCGGGCGCTGATTTATATTACGGTTTGACAGTACATCTTCACATGGATAGGTTCTTAAAACAATAATACACATAACATTGTGTTAATTAACCTGCAGGAAGCTTTCAAGTAAAACATCAAGCTAAAGCATACAGAACCTTCCTGGCTGAGGAAAACGGCCATTTTCTTTATTACCCATATTCAGTCTTCTTTCTGTTGGATTTTTTTTTAATTCCAATTCTAAATAGTGTAATTTTAGGTTTGAATTTATTTTTCTGAGTTCCGGTCTTGGTTACTTTTAGAAGTGTGAAAATTAAACAGATTATTCCGCCCCTGCTGACACCCTATTGGCCATTTGTATATTGTGAAGGTAACTGGCTATAGACTAACCAGGAAATCGCCTGCTGGCATCAGTTGTATGACTTGCCGCAAAGCGTGGGACAGCGGATGAAATATTATCTACCTTTCCGGTTTCCTAAGCTAATTATCTAAACGTGTATTCACAGAAATGTCGACAGACCTTCATCGTTTATTTCATTTTCGGTGTTACGATATGTACGTTTCGTCCCTACGCCCATGGGGCCTACTAAGTCTTAGTAGGCTTCATGCTACACCTAATCCAGTTAGCCATACAATATATATATTTATCACATAACCGTGTTGTTATTCAGTGACATAAAGCCATGACGTAAATATCGTATGTAACTAATGACATAACACTTTCAAACAAGCTGATTGGATAGTACATGTAGCGTGAGGAAATAAATTACTACGCTTGGTGGTGACGTCATTGAACTATTTTTCTCATTGATAAAATTTTACTACGAAACACTATGTTTACAAGTGCAACAACAACATAGATATCTGCAAGACGATCATTTTATTCAGATACATGCATCGACCTGCATACTATAATTGTCAATAGCCATACAAGCAGCAATGATCGGCAATACATTATTTCGACAGTTTTGAGCTTCATATTTTGTATAAAGTACTCACGTACCGTAGTCTGTCATTGTTGTTTGGCGAATGGAGCCAGGCCGCTACTTAGGGTACCGTAAACGTTTGTTCATTCTTCTGTAATATATCTACATGGAATCTTCTCGATGTTTGCTTATTTCTTGCAATAGATCTGGATGATTACAGACTTCAAACGGATTACGTACCGTATTCAAAATGATCTTGTCAGCCTAGCTTGTCGTCACGTCGCTGGGAGCTCGTCAACATGTCGCGCGCATGATGACATGCAGCGAACACGAGTGTAACTTGTAGCATGACATGATCCAAAATAAATAATGCATGAAGAACAGCTAATTAACAAGTTACACTTACTGCATTCTGTTGTGAAATGGTCTACGATATTTTGAAATGCTGTGGAAACTGAACAACCTTAAAAGGGAGGTGCTCAAACTTGGTTGCGTTTTGGAACTATATCGGCTTAGCGTTTACAGTAACTTGTAAGGCTGTGATGCGCCTGAGCCACGGACGTTCTTTTCGTCGAGAAGAAAGAAAGAAAGAAAATTTTGAGATAGATTCGATGATAAAATATTTCGAATTATTGCGTTTATAATTTGCTTAAAATCAGTTATGTGATAAACAGAATCTTACACTCGTGGCTATTTAATATGAAAGTTATGACACTCGTTGAGTAAGTTTTATATGTTGCTCGCTAAAGCTCGCAACATATAAAACTTACTCAACTATATTTTACGTGTAATGATTAGAATAAAATAAAACATGAGAGCTAAAACGGCATCTAAAACCATTAGCCTACACAGCAATTTCATAATGGGGCGACAACGTATCGGAGTGATAAACCATTTTCCGCCGACGGACCTGGTCTTCCTCGATGGAGCTGTCGGGATTTGGATTTAGGCATTGTTCGACTTGCACTTTCAGAAATCGTTTAGCACTTTATGTGATCAGTGAATGAATGAATGAAATCGGTGTTGTCTATTTAGATACAAAAGGGCTGTGACATCTACTCATAATGCACTGACAGTTTACTCAAACAACCCGTCGAGCGATGACCGTCAATTAGGTATGAAACAAGCTAGTCAAACGAGTTCCAGTCATTTCTGTAAGTTAAAATAGGATTAAAAACACTATTTTGGAACTATACCAAAACTATAATTTTTGAAATAATTATCCCTCAATGCTTGACTTTCATGTTTATTTGAAAAATATATCTCCGTATAAAATTTGAGCGTCAATTGCAAAATTCGAGACTACATGTACCTAATCGCCTTTTGCCTTTTCGATCGATTTCTGCTATTCTTTTTTTCACCTAATTTGTATGGACATGGCTTATTTCTCGAAAAGTATTTATCATAGAGACCTGAAATTTTGCGTCAATATTTGACACACTATGTACACCTTACCTGTGTCTCAGAATTTCGCTACTTAAAATAGTTTGTTTTTAACCCTACCTGGCCGCTGTTGGGTTTCTTGCTCGTATCTCCGGAACGACAAAAACTGAGAGCTACAACTTCGTGACATTTTAGATTATCATATCGGAGTCATTTTGAGCCTATTTGCATGACCCCCCGAGCAGAGGATCATGGGTAAATTCAAATGGCGGCCATGTGGGGGTACCAGAAAAGTGATGTTTTCGCCATATTTCTTCAAAAATTACGCAAAAATTCAACATATGGATTCAACACGATTCTATGCATTTTACTGAGAAATATATCTTAGCATCACCACAAAACACCCCCTGATGTGTTCCCCCTACCTCGCTCCCCCCATTAACCCTACCAGGCCTGGGGGTGGGCAAAATTCCTCCTACCAAACTTCCTGCGGTATCTCCGGAACGCCAAAAAATGGAGAGCTGAAACTTCGTGACGTTATAGGTTATCATATATGGATCATTTTGAGCATATTTGCATAACCTCACGAGTAGAGGATCATGGGTAAATTCAAAATGGCGGTCATGTGGGGTACCAGAATGTTTTCGTCATATTTCTTCAAAAATTTTGCTTTTCTGTACGGAAAAGTGGATAAACCTTATTTTATTTCATATCAGACTATTATTTACTAATTTATCATGCAGTTTTTGTGAAGAAAAAACAAAAATAAAAAATTCGAAGATTTTGACCGTAAAGTCGTCAAGGAATGCTCTTTTTTAAAAATGACGGCACAGTGCCGTCATCATGGCGGCTATCTTACATTTTCTTGTAGAGCTTGACCCAAAGATAGAGTGTGGTAAGTTTCAGCCCTCTAGCCTTAGCGACAGCGAAAATATATAGGGGGGTGGGCACTTTCCGCCACCCCCACCCCCAAGGCTATAGCCCATGTGGTTCACGAGCTATATCTTTTATGACATCTCATTATCATAGATTCTTCGTCACCCTATATAATAATAATTCGATCACTTTGATGGAATTATTATTTCACCTACTTCGATGATTAAATCATGATATATTGCCGCTGTGGTCAGCTCTGTTCACTTTAACATCTCGGAGAGATTAGTTCCCCGAAGGTAGCGTTTTACATACTCTTAAAATATCAGTGAATATATGTGATTGTACTGTAATGGACATGAGTGAAGTGAGTTTCCTATTCAATATTGAACACTCGGTTTTCACAGGTTCGGTTTAGACAGGTTGAATATTCGTTTGAATATCCAACAAAAGTCCAAAATCCAAATAATGTTCATAGATTATCCCAGAGAATATCCAACAAATATTCCGCCTGCCTACACCGAACCTGTGAAAACCGAATGTCCAATATCAAATATCATACTCACTTCACACAGCTAACTGTTTAAAGCGGTAGCAATGATCAACGTTTGTCATCATAGCCTGTCATCTAAATTCACGATGAACGCTACAAATGCTATTTCTTCTTTTTCCAGAAAAGAAAATAACAGATTAAGAAAGCACATTTCGCTGGAAGAAACGGGTGTATAAGATGATGAAAATTATTGCTAGTCATTTCTGGATAATAACGTTGCTGTGTATAACACCTTTCACTGTGACGCAGCCATATTGCGACAACGCGGGAAATAACCAGATGGAGCGTGATTGGCCCCCAAATGATAAGCCACCGTCGGATGAAGTTTCTTTTAACCAGAGCATCCATGAGGCTCCAGAAGTACCTGGCAATTGTCTGGAGGATTCCGGATGGGATGAAAGGGAAAATAACACACGATCGAAGATAAACCGAACAGTCTGAAAGAAATGTCATTTTTACTGGTTCCGTTGATAGACAGACGTACGAGACAATCCGATACTATAATGGAGTGGTTATACTTCCAGTCATTGCTCTGTTTGGTTTCTTCGGAAACTGCGCAGCTATTCTTGTTTTGAGAAGACGGAAACTAGACGAAGGAATAAACACATATCTAACCGCCCTCAGTATTACTGATATGTGTTTCACATTCATCATCTTAGCGCGCTTCCCTGTCCACATCATCGCAATTTATAACCCATCACTAGCCAATGATATCTGGGCGGCAACCTTTATGGTTCTGTTCTTGAACCCCATTTTTGAAAGGTGTAGCGCGCTGCTTATTGTAATTCTTTCTCTTGAGCGCTTTATTGCTGTTAGATTTCCAGTAAAAGCGAAGTTGTTCGTGTTAAGTAAACACCAAAGGAAAACAGTTGTCATTTTATATATATTCATGATAAGTATTGTAGTGCCGAAAGTTTTTCAATACAATGCGGTGTCCGCGGTAGATCCAAGAACAAGCAACACATTTCTGTCACTGACAAAAACAGATTTCGCGCTCTCGTCCAATTTTTATCAGCCTTATGACCTTGCCGTGAATATTTCACTCAGAGTCATTCCGTTGTTCACAGTTCTCATTTTAAATATCCTTACTGTTTTATCACTTCAAATCTCCAGGAAACGACGTCGAGAGATGACAAATTTCTCGAACGTCGGATTGAAAAACGAATCTAGGATCACAACACTTCTTTTGACCATAACTGCTATTTTCGTCATTTGTGCCGCTCCGGCCACACTTAACTATATGATATCTATTTATTCGCCTGTCTGGGGTATGACAGAGAAGGAACAATATGCCTTCCTGGTGGTTGATAGTGTTTCCCATATCGCCGAAATGATCCATTCTAGTGCCAACTTTATCGTGTACATGTTTATGAGCAAACCATTTAGAGAAACGTTCAAGGGAATCATACTAAAGCGTAAACAATCTTTTGTCTCGTCAGACGTTACTATGGTCGACTACACCACTTAAACCTGGGGAAGAGATACATGTACAGACACATATTTTTCCTCTTTCGATCGTTTATGTTATTGATTGACGTAGTAAGCGCATTGCAGGATACGATTTGGTATAATCAAATTTAACCACTTGGAAATGGGTTATTTATAGCAAAACAACTATGTTACTTTCTTTTTGGAAAATATTTTATATTTCGCTCATTTTTAACTCGGTCTATCTCATATCAATATGGTTATCTCACAAAGTTAAATAAGTTGGCTTTTTACTGTTTTAGAAAAGAAACGTATTGCAAATGAAGCAATAGAGGCGTAACTTTCATTGAGACAGTGAGCAAACATTGTTCAAATGGTTAACCCTGCTTTTTTGGACCTGTTCAGACCTGGGGGGGACCTCCCCCCTCTAATTATTTTTCTTACCCCTTGAGCTAGGGGGCTGAAACTTACCACACTATATACCTTTGGGTCAAGCTCTAGCATAAAATGTCTAAAAAAATCCAAGAGGCCGCTTTGATGACGTCAGAGTGACATCATTTTCGAAAACGGCATTTTTGGTCAATTTTTTATTTATGCAATTTTTCCGCCAAAACTGCATGATCAATTGATAAATATTAATGTGATGTGTGGAATAAAATAGTTTTTGCCCACTTATCATCGCGAAAAAGCAGAAATTTTGAAGAAAAATGTCAAAAAACATCACTTTTCTGGTATCCCCACATGGCCGCCATCTTGAATTTACCTATGACCCTCTGCTCGGGGTTACGTAAATAGGCTCAAAATGATCCCAATATGATAAACTATAAAGTCTTGGGGCCTCAGCTCTAAATTTTTTGTCGTTCCGGAGATAGCGCAAAAAGTTTGTTAGGGGGGGTGGAGCATTTTGGCTCCCCAAGGCTGGTAGGTTTAATCATAGATAAAACCTACTTCTATTTTCATTTAGAATTGAAATTAAGGAGCAATGGTTGATTTTCCGCTTTGGATATCTGGCTATAATGCAGCGGACGATTAAGTCAGGAAGAAGAATGGAGGAGTCGAATCACAATTTTGTGAAACTTTGTGAAGAAGGTGTATCAGAATGACGATATGTATTTCGGTACTTGATTTTGTGACCAAATACATTTTTCCACGATTCCAGAAAAAACAATGGTTTCTTTTTTCTATCCTTGTAAATGGTTAAAATACAGAATTTCTGTCAGAAGCACCTTGCGCACCACGAGATATAGAGGAAAGCGCGACGTACTCAAAGAACTGTTCTTGGACTTTCCGTGTATTTGTGTGATATTCAAGTGAGACAGCGTCTATTGATATTACGGTACTTCAACATTGAATAGTTTGGTATTTTGATAAGCTATTATGTTGGCATGCGCAGTAATTTAATAGCATGCATGACATATATCTCCTTTTGCCGTATAATTGAATGATATTAACCATTTCAGATTGAATCTGTTCATGATTGTAACTCGAACCATTTGAAATTCATTAAATTTCTTATCTGTTGTGAAAGGTTGGTCGCTGACTTACTGTTCGTGTGTTATTGCTTTGTTGATAATTCACCTTTACAAACAATGACTATCAAAGCTCAGCAAATTTAATTTATCGATCATTTCGCATACATGGATAATAGCGATGCATGTCTTTGTTTCTATTACGTAGCGACGTTAACCAAATACCTCAACATAGTGGAACAGATGAGTAAAGATTCAATAGGAAAGTATATTCCTAGAAGTCGATGTGGACAAAGGGAAGTAATCAAGGCAATACTACTGTCACTTTTCCCGCCTGTCTTCAGTTCTACTCCGCCAATTTGTTACAGACCCTTGGAGTCACAAGCTTAGATTAACTCGAAAATTCGTTTTAATATGATACTACTTGTCTGTGATAAGAATTCTGCGCTGGCGTCAGGAAAGCTGTTCACCAGATTTCCCTTGCAATAATTTAGCTAGTAGTTTTTAAACTTTTACTGGCGTACATTCTTTGTCAACGGCGACTGCATATTAACTGGTTCCCTATGCGAAATGACCGATCTGACATCGAAGTTTAGAAGTTGGGAAAACATAGGGTTGGTGTAGTGTCACTTTTCAAAGATTGTAAACATTTATCTCCAACAAATATAATAAAACTTTAAATTATTATTGTTGGAGGAAAAACTATCATTTTGCATACTCGGATAATTGTGATGCATGTCTCTATTTCTGTTACGTAACGGCGTTATCCAAATGCCCCAAGTGGGACAGATGAGGACAGATTCAATAGGAAAGTATATTTCTAGAAGTCGATGTGGACAAAGGGAAGTAATCAAGGCAATGCTACTGTCACTTTCCACGTCTGTCTTCAGTTCTAATCCGCCAAATAGGATATTACTTGTCTGTGATAAGAATTCTGCGCTGGCGTCAGCAAAACTGCTCACCAGATTTCCCTTGCAAGAATTTAGCTAGTAGTTTTTAAACTTTTACTGACGTAGACATTCTTTGTCAACGGCGACTGCCTGCTAACTGGCTCGCTATGCCAAATAGCCGATCTAACATCGAAGTTTAGAAGTTGGGAAAACAGAAGGTTGGTTTAGTGTCACTTTTCAAAGATTGTAAACATTTATCTCCAAGGAATGTAATAAAACTTCAAATTATTATTGTTGAAGGAAAAGTTATATTTTTTTAAACATAATATAATAATGACAGTTAATATACAAAAATATCTGACAGTCTCATCTTTCATACATAACAATATATTGTTTTTATTAGTATATCGTTATTCAGAAGAAAATTTTGTAATATTACCAATTGTAGATCACAATGTATTTACATGTATAAAACACTCTTTTCTTTCGGGCTTCACTCTTTGAATCAGAAAAAAGCAAGCAACTAAGGGAGACTCCTTATTTTCGAATTTTTTCGTTTTCATATTTACTTATCATATTTTTCAAACTGAGAAAATCTGGTTTAGAGCCCAAGCACATGGATTTATAGATGTATTTTTTGTTAAGATAGATTTTTGATTTTCCAAATTAAACTTTGCATGAAGGCCAAAGAGGGTGTTTACTGGCAATATTTCCACGAGTCTATCGGTTACATGACAAACCAGTACCAATTGTAGATCACAATTGATAATATAGTCGTCATATGTGTACAGAGTTAATACCGTAATGAAAATAATAGGTACATCTCCATACAGTAATGATATCAAACGTATAAAACACTCTTTTCTTTCGGGCTTCACTCTTTGAACTAGATAAAAGCAAACAACTAAGGGAGACCCCTTATTTTCGAATTCCTTCGTTTTCATATTTACTTATATTTTTCAAACTGAGAAAATCTGGTTTAGAGCCCAAGCACATGGATTTATAGATGTATTTTTTGTTAAGATAGATTTTTGATTTTCCAAATTAAACTTTGCATGAAGGCCAAAGAGGATGTTTACTGGCAATATTTCCACGAGTCGGTTGCATGGCAAACCAGTGCCAAAGCTCTGTCCCGATTCTCTTCACATTAATACATTCTGTAAATACATGAGTTATAGTTTCTTTATCTGGTTCACAATAAGAACAGTGATTAGTTTCTTTTATTCCAATTTTTGCAAGTAAGAAGTTTGAAGTAAGGCATCTGTGTATCCCTCTGAACTGGAAGTCTTGAAGCTGAATACTAGTGTTCCTTTTTTGTACTGACTATATGAGCTTCCAATCCAGAGTGGTACCCAAGATATTTTCCTATTTTGCCTGAGATAGAGACAAGGCATCATTACATACAAACACGTTGTAGTACGGTCTGCATCGTTTGGCTATAGTAATTAATTTGTTGATACTGGGTGTGTAATATATGGTTATGGTCCATCGTTTCTACGCTGTAACCTTGTCGCACACCAGTCATCATGGATGTTAACACCCGAAATATGTAAACCTAATTCACTGCAGGGTAACTTATGCATATTGCAAACAACAGTATAAGAATCCGCTCCAGATTATCGAATAAAACTAAACTTCGGCAGGACGACAACAACTGGCGGCGTTGTTTTCTGTTTGAAGAACAAATTAGCAACATTGTTTTCTTGCTAATTCAGAAGCTGGTGCGAATTCTCGACAGCGGTTTGGATATATTTGGTTTTGTTCAGTTTGTAAAAGACAGGTATGATTTAAATTTTTGCAAATATGTGTGCATGACTATATTGTGGCTGCGAGGAGAAAAGATGGATCGGGTTTGATTGACATATCACAATGGCCCGGTAAGCTTTGGAGGTAGAGAGGGATTCAATCGCCATCAAACATATCACAAACTCAATCAAGCCAAAACAGACCCACCTGGTCACAGATCTACACTTCCGATTAGATCTGTTTTTCTCGCTCAACGAAGCCATCGTGCTGATTGTAGAAGTGGAAGCTAAGACTAAGTTCGTCTATGGTTCTATAAAATGCATGTATCAATATTGAATAAAAATAACATTAATTTTTATTATAACCATTCTATGGCAATACCTGGTCGAACAGTTCAAATGCATGCGCAGATGGGGATTACGTAGACGCAGGATTTCATCAACACCCGGATATTTCATTTAACAGCACATATGACGCTCCATGCGAACTACACCCGTGCATCCCACCTCTAATCGTAAATAGTCCGAAGAACCCTATGTTCATTTCTTTACCAACTGTATTCGAGACCTAGTAGTGTTGGATCCAGTTCCATAAGGCTCGAGATTTTTGAGCAAAATTCCACCCTCCCCGACCATGTTCACAATCCACGTCGATAGTTTCCTCATCAGTGGCCAGAGAATGTGGTTCTACAAACATATAAGAATAACGGTGACAGTCAAAGGATTAACATGCCCACTGAATTGAAAAGATGGTTAAATACAGAGAGATGCCTCCAATTCAATCATATGGTGCAAAAACAAGCGTCAGATCCGACATTCGATAATCAGCCGTCGTCCATAAAAGAATTTCCGCGTCAATAATCGAAATACCTATTACGTATGACAGTTAAAAAAACCCAATTCCAAATGTGTATGAAATAAAATAATAAAAAACATAAGATGGTTTCCCAAAAGAGTGCAGCGGTCAACAGTTTCAATGATGTCAGCAGGATATGATGATGTCCTATACATAAAATCCTAATCACTGACCAGTACTCTTATCTTCTTCGGAGATTAATATCTTCGTTGTCGTATTAAAAATTTGAATTGGGCTTCAGAATTACCATACGATGGCTTGATGATTAAAAATAAAGTTTTCCATGCAAAACTGTACATACAATCTCATACAATAACCTAACTAGTTTCATGTTCACAAACCTCCACATATATATAATATATATGTTCTATGGATTGTAATACTTGGACATATACTTGGCAACACAATTTTCATTCGAAATAGTTTAAAACATTTCCGGAGGGAAAGTTCCAGACACTTATCTTCGATATGGTCACCTTCATAATCATTCCCATGCATATACCATTGGCATATTACGCTACTATATACCTTCCTGAATTAGTTTTTCTTACAGCTGACATAGAAAGGGACTGTTGTTTAATCCATTACCACAATTACCTTACTCCAGAATTTGTTTATATATTTTTCTGAACTTAGTATCCGACTTTCAACACTCTGCCGTCGTCGATAAGGAACTAGATAGCAAAGGCCGCATACCGTATAGACATGTATCTACTTGGGATTTCTCGATTCTCTATACTACTATTCCTCATCAGAACCTCAATGGATACCTTAGTTTATTACTAATATCGGTGTCCAATGAAACTACTCAATGGTATGTTGATGTCAGAAGCCATAAAGATTTTTTCACTTCTACTGTACGTAAAGGACATCCTTTTTGAGATGTTTCTTGTTTCTAGATTTGCTTGAATACGATATACCAAAAGCGTGTAGGTTTCCGAATAGGTACAAATTGTGCACCACTCGTGGCAGACCTTCTCTCGTATGAATACGCATATATGCAGAATTGTCATTCAAAGCCCTTCCTTTTCATTCATCATACGCTATATAATTCAACTCCTAGCACTGGATATTTCCTATATTAGCGAAGCTGTGAAGGATATTTAAATCCTGCTTCCATGGATTTCAACCAAAATATTGATAGCCCAGATGAACATCATATCTGGATCTGTATCCAGGGTTTTCTCTCACATCTGCTCTATGGCAAGACAGATACAATGACTGCAAAATACTTTTGCTGTTTTCGTAACGTGAACTAATTACGCTTAAGGCATTGTTTTAATAGGGGCCGTTTGAATATCACATGTTTTGAATATCCATGGTGTTCAAAAAAAGCCAACAATCACAGCGTGACTGAGATATACACTCTAGAATCCAACTTTCTTGATAAAGAATGTCTTCTCGGAGACTATCTTGTGTTTTTAATATTTTTATTTCATACACATATGGAATTGGTACGAAATCGCTCATACGAAATAGGTCTTTCGATTATTGACGCGACAATGCATTTATGGACGACAGGTATATATTAAATGTCGTATCTGACGCTTGCTAAAAAATCAAAAAACAATTTGCGTCAGAAAATCGAAATATCTTTACATTATAAAGTTATCAACAATTCCAAACTTGCACGACATCTGTGTTTGTTGCAAGAGAGAAGCGATTCATAGTTTTATATGGTGGCTGCACGACATCCAGAACGCATATGCAAATACTATACAGCACCTGTGGTTTGTCTAAGCCTACCATATGAATATTAGAAGCAATATAAAATCACCCGCAGCTATTGCAGGCTTGCTATGCATAATGAATGATTCGACACAGCAGACTTTCAGAAGAAACGAGTTCCGAAGGGATACCACCTTAGAACAGTATGGTTAAAAAACATGAAATTTACGGCTGTGCAACATCTATCAGTTAACCGGAGGCTGCAGCTGCAACATCTATTATTTAACCGGAGGCTGCAGATTTAATATTTGAAAATACTTGACTAGATATAGGCAAATATATATCATTTGACTCTTCGAATATGAAAAGTATTTAAAGTTAATACGGAAACTCAAGGCGATGTCTTAATATATGTGTAAAAATGAAGTAGCGTTACATATGAAGTACCCCTCACAGAGAAACCCCCATCGTGAAGGCAGTTCCCCTCAGCCCAATTCCCTCGATATTTGGATACACATTAACTTGCCTTGTATTTAACAGAAGTTTATCAAAGGGAAATACCAACCGAGGTGCTGAAATCATTTAGTGAAACAGTGATCAGCTTAACAATCTTAAAATGGTCTATAGTAGCACCCTTATTTCTAAGAGTACACTTCGATCGTTATTAGAGAATATATTGTTTGGGCTAGGGAGTGTCGGGTTGTCAGCTGCCGGGTTTATTTTACCACTAGCTGGTTGGGTTGCTCTAATATCGCGTCGGAACAAACTTTCCCCTCCCAAACCCCCTCGAAATTTACAAGTTCAGGCACAGGTTTGTTTTATTCTTCATATTGCACCTACTTTGTTGGTGGTTGGTTGGTCCGGATTCGGTGCTGTTGCTTTTCAGAGGTAAGAGGATTCCAGTGTTTTGAAGTCCAAAATTAACATTAGGCTCTCCGGAGTCTGTGGTCACCAAACTGTCCAGCTGTTGTGCACCCACACAAGAATCTATATCACCTAAAAGTCATGAAGGAAACAGACAATATTAAATTTCTCGGCTGAAAGAGGGAATAAACCTTTCAAACCACAATGTTAGTTTTAGCACCAAAAGTCAACCTAACATAAATTAAACATTCAGATACAGGCTAGGAATTTGGTAGACGGGAAATGGTCAGTTTCCAGTGATGTCATCAAGACACCACAATGTGCCTGTGGTCAGTGGCTGTCTCACTCCAGTATTATCATCTCAAATGTTTCAATAGGTACAATGGTGTATTTCACATGTGCTTTGGTAATGCCTGTTCATTTGACAGTACAGACAATCTTTTTTTGAAGTTACGAGACTTTAATTATCTGCACCATTGCATGTTAAGAAACACGATTTTTACAGGACTATATTGGTTAATGTGACGATTCAATATACAATAATTCTTTAATAAATCGTTGACATCCATTCATTCAGACCCCTACGTATTTTCATAGGATAGCAATTGATATCGATCTACTTTGGCTTTGAAAATATTTGACTAGATATTCCTAAATGTACAGGCTAGCAGGCAATGCGTGATAGGGCTTAGAATAGCCCCTCGAGCTGACCAACTTCTGAACCTGTAGTTTTCAAGAGTGGGGCTTGTGAGTCAGCCCAGGGGTGGCAGGTCGAAGATTCGTGTGGGAATAAGGTAACTACAGCATGAGCGGTGGTGATACTAATTTTTCATAAATATAGTGGGGGTGGGGGAAAATGTAATCATTTTATAATTGGAAGAATCAAAACGATGTTATTCGCCAAATAATACTTTTCACTAGAGAATCACAATGACGTCATTATTACTCGTATCTGTCCTGGGGAAGGGGACAACTTGACCCCAACTCATCTATTTGACCTATATACGGAATGGAAAGAAATTATGATCAGAAACTTTCTGACGTCATACCACATCATACTGGGGTCATTTTAAGCTATAGTGCAGAATCCTAGTGGCAGCGGACCATGAGTATTCCCAAATAACATACCAGACAGGTATTGAAAAAATTGTGTTCTCCTCGAAATTCTCGCATTTCTTTGCCTTAAAGTGCGTGGAATTAGTTTAGTTTTTCCGGAATAATGTTTTTCTGTCGCCAGAAATATTGGTGGAAAAAATGGTTAAAAATCTTGAAAATCAGCGTTATAATCAACCACAACTACCTTCCAACAAAATGATGTCATCTTAGCAGCCAATGTACTTTGTCCTCATTTTCTGCTGGAGCTTTCAAATCTTGTGTTTTAGGCTATAGGTCAGTCCGTCTTTTAGATTAACCGCATATTTATCGCAATTTGATTGTCCGGTGTTTACATTCAAAAACATGTGTAACAAATATGTACCAAGCTCAGTGAGGATCTTGTGCACGGGGGAAAAAATGCTAATCTAATCACTGTCACTAGAATTCTCTTTGAATAAAGGTAGAAAGATTATTCATGGTCGTTCTTGATAAGTCAATTTAGGTATTATTGAACAATAATGGCTAAATGTATAACAATAGATAGTAAAACGAATGTTTAATATCAGTAGATTATGTGGGGTCAGACGAAAGGTCATTAATGTAGGTGAACTTGATGGAGATAGTTCAGAAGTAATATTACGATTTAGAAACGAACAGCGCAAACTAGACCAAAGGTGAATAGATCAGTTGAATCTTCAAAAAATACATCATAGTTCAGAAAACTAATTGGCCATCTGTTATGCATGCACATACAACTAAACATACTGTTTCTTCGTTTTGAATACTGATCTATATTAGCTATAATATATTCGTATTTCACACGTATGAAAAACTGATGACTGCCCTCTCCCGATGTATATGTGAAACATATTTTCGCAGACTATTTGAAGTGACAAATTTCCGTATATCTCATGGTCATTCGTCTCATGCTTACTCGAATTAGGTACTAAAACGGGATGTATACCCGCCCCAGCTCTATTGACATTGTATCCCATACTATGTATCCCATCTGGGAGGGGATGGTTTCTTGAGTCAGAGGAAGTAATGCCGGATCTATTTCACAAGATGGTTCTGTTGTTGTAATAATGCGTCGAAAGACCCCCTTCCCCCCCAATCTCTCCTCCATATTTACATGCTGATTATCAGGCTTGTTTTGTTCTTCATATTTCATTTACTTTGTTGGTCGCTGTTTGGTCTGGATTCGGTGGTGTTGCTTTTCAGAGGTAAGGGCATCCCCGTGTTTGTGTTTTGAATTCCAACGCTATTAACATTAGGCTGTCCGTAATCTGTGGTCACCAATCTGTCCAGCCGTTTTGCACCAACACAAGAAGCCAGGTCATCTGTGAATTCACGGAAGAAACAGCTATACAATATTAATGTTCTTGGTTGAAAGAACTCTTACAATCCCAATGTTAGTTTTAGCACCAAAAGCCAAGCTAACATAAAATAAACATTCAGTTACAGGCTTGGATTTTGCTAGACAGAATGTGGTCAATTCTCAATGATGCCATCAAGATACCACAGTAATCAGTCTTTTTTATATGATAGCAATATCGAATTCTTTCGATTCCTTAGAATAGTTTTCAAAGGAATCTGTCGTAGATATTTACTTTTGATATCACATTTTGGTGGTGAACAATGGAACAAATAGACTCGGATCTTTCGCAGTTCGCAGTTCGTTATTCGAGGAGACCAGCAATTATTTCTTCAGATATGGAAATCTGTATTTTTTTTCATTATGAGTATTTTGAACTCCAAACTCGGCATAGCAAGAGAGAATGGCATGCTCTATATCTTTGCATATTCATATCCCAAATCTGACGCCAGGGAGGCGCTGCTAGGGGCGATGCTATGAATCGCTGAATGACTGGTCCCCACGAATAACAAACTGTGAACTGCGAACCGCGATCTAACTTTATGAACGTACTCGGATCATAGCCAAATTCTAAGATGACCTCATCCCGTGCACCCCAAGCCTAACATTTTAGTTGGTATCTGATGCAAAGCACATATGTGAAAAGCGGCAGATCCACTGACTATCTTCACATAATAAAGGAGAAAAGTAACTCGGAGCATACTAAATGTTGAAATATTGGGTCTACCATGTCGTCGTGTAGTATTTTCGGAGTTACTTTTCTCAAATATGTATTATGTTATGTCTGAGATACTGTATTATATTCTATCTCTTGTAAATCTCATTGGATAACATATGTCTCTTCTCACCAGTACTGTAGCTGTCCAGCGACGAATCCATGCAGTCAGCCGAGGAATCCAGTGTAGTTTGTGTTTCTAACGTCCCTGTAGATTCATCACCCATCTCTCTAGTCAGTCTTGTACGCATACTTTTTTCGCTTTTCGATATTCTGGTATCACACGACCGCTGTTGATCCGTGCTAGAATACTCCTCCTTTGGTATCGTCTCTTCATCTGCGAATATCGTCTCTGAGACTGAGCCGTCAACAGCGAGATCATCGTCTACGAGGTTGTTTCTCTCCACGGACCGATCATGTGAGTATTCCGTACATTGTATGGGATGATTCACAGGTGTATCTTGTTCTGGAAATGTTGCGGGCAAACTTTGTGGGACACCCAAAGCTGTTTTAAGCCTTTTCCATGAAATATCGTCATTCCTCCAGTCCAGTCCGAAAATGACTTTGGCCTTATAGTTTAATTCTCTGGGACAAGCTGCTTTTGCATCCGTATTGTTCGCAAATCCCACTAAAACTATAATTACATTCTCGGATTCATCTGTACAAATTTTATGATACAATCCTGTTTCTTGGCAGTATTTGAGCCAGTAACTAGATGGAGTTACTGTGCAGAGTATGCAATCAGATTTCTCAGCTGTATCATAGTGAGAATTGATTCGGGATTCGCCAGGCATTGCATCTCGTCTAGGCCAAAAAACTCTGAATCCAGTGTCGGTGTTGTGTGGACCGCACTGGTTCATTAATTCGTGTGCAAAAGTTGTAGCAATTTCATCTGTGTTTTCTTCGTCGTCTACAAGGTATACTTTGTATCTTTCCTCGGCTCTTGCCATCGCTACTGGCAGGTTATTATTTTACTGATAATATCCTACCTTTACGGACTGTGCATGGTGTGAATCTGAAAGATAATCAGTGTAAATCAAAGAGTATGAAGACAATTCGTGTTCCAGTGAATATGTTGTAATGAGAAAGCTGAAGACGTCATTAGCTGGTTACTATCATTTGTCATAAAATTATCCCAAAAACGCCTCGCTCTCTTGCCTGGAAACTGAAAAATCTTGCCCCCCCCCCCCCCAAGTAGCTAGCTTGTATTTACAATAATTCATAACGTGAGTAGGGCGTTTTGATTATTTCGTTTTATCATGGCTATAGATTAGCAAGAGTACTGTCTGTATCGAAATATGGTCACTCCGCAATCCGAGGACAGTGCACATCCGACTTAACTTTGCAGTTTGCTATTATGCCCTACAATGCACGTTAATTTGGGACATTCCATTGAGCACAGATCTCAGATAATATGTATTCACACAGGGAACTTACAGTTGTAACTCACCTGAATATTATTCCTTAATTATCTGATTCAATTCCTCCACGGTCACGAGTCATAATTTTTGCACCGAGAGAAGCCGGAAGCGTACGCATTTTCCGAAACTGGAATTCCCCTTAGCTTAGCTATAGGGGTCGTATAAAAAAATCACGTAATGACAATTATGACAGGGCATCGCGCTGTCGTCTTAAACAGCATCTGTTCGACTTTTCCGTTCAAATGCTAACGTCCAGTGTTAGTCACCGCTTTATTTAAATATAGGTTCAGCATTTCTCACAACTAATAAGTTGTTATCTAGGTTTAACTACTTTAAACGGCTGTGCAATTTATGCTGCTATTTATACTACATCCACATGCGCTTGATTCCGATTTTTTTAATTGGTGGAAACAGAGAATTTAATAGGATTCATATTATAACAAATGAATACAAGAGGAAGCCTTACTTTCAAATATGGTATTCCATAAGTAGTTACGTCCCCCATTGCTTTTTATCGTCGGCAATAAATGAAACTGCGATAAAACCACCATGCAATGAATTCTCCCGGTCTCGATCACGGCGATTTTGCGGTTTCGATCAGGGCGACTTCTTCCACCCTACCAGCCCTTGGAGGGGGGGGGGGGGTTATTATGCCGCCCATCCCACCCACCAAACTTTCTATCTATCTCCGGAACGACAAAAAAAATGAGAATTGATGCTCGGTGACTTTGTAGTTTGTTATAATGGGGTTATTTTGGGCATATTTGCATAACCCCGGATCAGAAGATCATGGGTATATTCAAAATGGCGACCATTCGAGGTACCAGAAAAGTGATTTTTTGGCAAAGTTCGGGGAAAAGTGGCTAAACTATTTAACTTCACATCAGATTATTATTTACTAATTTATTATGCAGTTTTTACGAAGAAAACACATGGAACATTTTTAGCAAATTCGACAAAAAACGCGTTTTTGAAAATGACACTATCATGTCATCAAAGCGACCACCTTAGAGTTTTGGTTAAATTTCCCCCAAGCCTGCACAAGTCCCACAAATCCAAGGCCAGATAAGAGCTAATAAACATGAGCATGCACGTTCTAACCTCATCAACCACAGGTCCACAAAGGCAATATTCACCTCCAAAATGTTTATTTTCGAAAATTGCTATCGTAACACTTTCTAACAGGAAAGCGAACAAACTGAGAAATCCCCTTTTCATTACGATTAATTTGTTGATCAACCGATGTTCCTTACGAAAGAGAGTAATGGATGCGCATACGTGCGTCTACGAGAATAAGTGAATACGAAGTCACGAACCCACAAAATATCTCCAGCACTGTCAGATAATGTATGCACCTGCTATTATTTAATTTGGTTATTGCAAGAGAAGAGCTGTCAACAATGTTCAATGATGTCAGCTAGAGATGGAAACAGTTTTGCAGAAAAAAATGTATTATTTTAATGAAATTGGATCCCAAGTAGTCTATACTGCGATATAAGAAGATGAAAAGTTTAGCAGAGCAGATATGGATATAACTGCCAGTGTATGTTTACGACCCCTTAAAACGTGTATTGTGCATTGACTGTTTTGCTGAATATGACCTCATAACCAGTAATCCTTCCAGACGAATGTACGGTTACAAATTGTGCGGTAGCTGTGTGTGGTGTGTGTATGCACACCGCCAAATGATCTTCTTATTATTTATGTTGTAAATTGGCCTGGAACATGTCCACTAAATTCTATTCCCAATATGTCTCCGCGACTATATCATATTGCATTCAAACATATAACAAATTTAGGTGACCTACATCTCAGTTTCTTGTGAAAATATCAGTCTATACTATCTAATTTATTACACGAGAGTGGTGATTTTCATTTGTTCCGAGCTTTTGGCGAGAAACAAATGAAAATTACTACTGGATTCCTCGATTACTACTCGAGATTGTATTTATTCCATAAATAGTTTTCTATTAATTTTGCAAGACAAATAAAATATTCAAGAAGCGATCTTAAGTCTTGCTGCAACAACCTCGCAACAATGGGCACTGTAGTTTTAAATTAAGTCACGACAATGCGGTCAATGAACGACAGATAGAAAACATTAAATAAAGTAGTTAATAAGCCACTATTTGAATTACTTTCTTGTGAATTAGACATGACAACTATCCAATATCAATTAGGAATTTGGACTGACCTGGTTAGCTGTAAATATAATTCATCTAAATGCATGTATTGTCCAGCCCAGGCATGTGTACTTATGAATAAACACTGTATATGTTTTGTAAAGTATATATTCCACACAGATATAAGGAACGCTGATCGGATACATCTCACCGATCCAAAAATTAACCGAAAAGCAAGTATTCGAAGGAGATATTGGCATCGCTAAAATCACAGAGTTCAGGTCAAACAGTTTTACTGTAGAGTTTTTACAATTTGTCTGGAGAGATCTCGACCAGTATCTCTGAACTATGGTAATAGCGTAGGGGTACTTTTCTTTACACAAAAGCCAGGTCGTGATAATCTTGGTGCTCAAAGAAGGGAAATCAAAATATCGATTAAAAAACTCGCACAAAATATAATTATTGAATGTGAAACGCTCCAATACATAAAAAAATGTTGACAAGTATAATAAATGACGATCCAACTGGATTCATGTTAGATAGATTTATCGACGAAATTACGAGGATATTGTACGATTTGATGTCCTTAACCGAAAGCAATAATATAACATTTTATTTTTTTTTATCTTTTGTTTCTCGATAAAATTAGGCGGAAGTTTTCAATAAAAAATATAACCATGTATCTTAGCTTCTCGGTTTTTTCCTTGTCAAGGCGTTATCGCCACAGAGATCCCCTCTCTCCGAAATTTCTTCTCCTTTGTGCCGACATATTACAGATTATGCTAATAAATATGCAAATAAGATTTAAAGGATTTAATTTGGGTGATACAGACTTGATATTGTCTCAACATGCGGATGACAAGACTGTCTTTCTGGATGATACAAACAGAAATCTGGTTGCTTGACTGGAAGATTTAAAATTTGTTGCTCACTTTTCCAGACAAAACATAAATACTGATAAAAGAAGATTCAAAATGGCGGTCAGACTGGAGGCAAGAATCGTTCCCGGTTCTTGGTATGATATTCACGCTGAATAAGGCTTAAATGCTGGAGCGAAACTAGACAATTTCGGCACATTTACGAAGGATAACTGTTATGAAATTCTTAATATTACCAATGATTGATGAACTGATTTTTTTTTCGTCTAGAATAATACTTCAGAATATTTAGCCAGAATTAACTCAGTTACACATATCAAGAATGGTTGAATGACCCGTTCAATTATCAACACAATTGTGGGGAAAATAGTGAATAAAGAAGGTAAGTGGTGACATCCACTCCCTACGGAGTTTCTTGATTCAGCTAGAGCCGGCATCCTTGATATCAACATACTAAATTCATTTTGCACTGATGTTAGGTGACGTACAGAAAACCTGACCAAATTATATTTGAAATGGAAATCATGTGATGTGACAAAACAACATTTAAGATAAATAACAAACCTATACTTTATTATTTTTTTAATGGTTCAAATATGGCATCAAATTTAGTAATGATCTAATACTGAACGATACATTTCTCACCTGTAATAATTTCATACAGTTCTACTCCGCGACACGAAATTCTATTCCGTCATTACGGGAATACAGCAAGCTACAACCAATTTGAAATTGGCTGTCAACCTAAATACAAATACCATTCATTCCTCCAAACATATCACACCGATAAAAGTGTGAACAGACTGTAAGGTCTTCTAAAATCTTGTAATACCTATATATAATCGTTCCGGAAAGCTCTAACCATGGAATATTATGACTCCAAAGAGTGGTGTATGATAAATCGATCAGTGAACGGCATCAGTGACATGATACTAAAATGGTTTCAATATAAGTATAGTCAATATCTTTTTGACTACTCACTCATTTATGAACAAAACTGACCCAGACCAAGATGAATTATTAAATTTGTCTATACGGGAACCCGAATCAAATTATCACCCGTTTTGGAGGTACTGTAAGGTCAGTTGTATGCACCCAATGCCATATTAGGTTTGCAGAACCCGACAGATGAAATGCTTATCTTCGTAGTGATAGCTGTGAAATTCAATCTAAAAAGACAATTTAACCGATACTTCAAATTTGATATCGACGTGTGTCCAGATTTGTATCCCACTTGGAACAAATTTAGTCTTTTTATCTCTTTGCATTACAGCCTGTTTTAACAATTTTGACCTCATTAGACCTCAAATGACCCTAAGCTGGTTCTTTACGTAACTTTCTACGTAGTATCTTTTCGTGCCGGGAGCCTTACGACACAAGGAACTAATTAAGCATGGATACTCATTTGTTAAAGATGATATGGTATCTTGGTATGTGCTTTAGAATAGGTTAACCGGAAGACTATACTGTGAAGTCATGTGGCTTTGTCAGTATGTCGGCACCTCTTCCCACTTCCCTTATATATGTTGTAATTTTTACCTGTATATGGCAAGATTCTGCTGGGGGACGTTTCGTCCCCGAGGCCCGCCCCCAGTACAGATCTTTTGGTCTTTGGTATATGTTAGCATTTGTGGGAAGTTGATGCTTGGTGGACTAGTCTTTTGTGTTAAATGCCGTCATTTTCGTCTGACGACGAAACAGCTCACCAATCTCCAGTGTACGAGTTGTCAGAGCGAAACAGTTCACCAAGTACCAATATACGAATTGTCAGAGCATTTCCATCATAGCTCTCTAGATTTGTGTCTAATACCGCTTATGCCGGTGCTAGGGGCCGTGTGGTCATGTCATCCAAGTTGCCACATGAACAGGTACAATAAAAGCGTACCTGAGATACAACTCTTATCACGAATCGTTAGATTCTTGGTATGTTCTTTAGAATAGGTTAACCGGAAGGCTATACTGTGAAGTCATGTGGCTGTGTCAGTATGTCGGCACCTCTTCCCACTTCCCTTATATGTGTTGTAATCAGGCGTTTTTTAAAGCGTATTTAGGGCCCATGGCCGGATGAGTATAGGTAAACAATTTTCGCTCTCCTTTGACCTTATTTGACCCCTGAAAATGCCAAACTTGCTTTGGTATCTGTCCCTAGACCGTACACAAAGTAACTCGTTTAAAGTAAGACTAACAGCACAACGAATATTAATTAAAAATCACCTTTCGCTATTTGTTGCCCTCACTTGACCCCAAAAAATGACCGCCAATTGACTTTAATTGCAATTATGAACGTGCTATCAATATCTATCTTAAAACTTATAATACACAAAACTAATTCAGCATAAATACCATTTCATAACAGAAAAGAATATGGGTGGAATATGTGTATGGAATAAAAATAATAAAAACACAACATGGTTTCCTGCAAGACAGAAGCGGTCAACAGTTTTCAATGATGACAGCAAGACATTATGATGTTGAATTCATACAATCCTATTATTCTTTATCCAAATGAGTACCAAGTCATTTCCAGAGTATGTATCTCAGTCAGACTTTGATTGAGCCTGTTCGTTTGAAAACCATGGAGATGTAAAACGCATGATATCAAAATGTCGCCGTATTTAAAATATATAAACAAGCCATTAACAAATATATTGAACAGGATAGGGAATTTAGCTTAATGTCACACTCACGGTGGTTTCACGCATATGGTGACAGTCTGTTTGGTTGGCGGTAGAAGCCGGAGTACCCGGAGAGAACCACCGCCCGTCGGCAAGTACCTGACAAACTTCCCACAAGGACCAGCTTGGCTCGAACCCGTGCCGGTTCGGCGGTGTGAGGCTAGCGTTCGCCAGCGACCACTCGGCCACCGAGGGCCCCTGAACAGGATGAGTCCCATTAAAGTGCTCTGCATCGCTTTATAAATGCTGCTCCATAACACAGTTACCTAATTTTACCATTTGATTCCCATAGGATAAATAATTACTGACGGGATTTGTGAAAGCTTCAAAAGTACCAAATGCTTCCAAATCATCAGTCATTAACCCTACCAGGCCTGGGGTGGCATAATGCCCCCTACCAAACTTCCTCTTCTATCTCCGGAACGACAAACAAAAATGAAAGCTGACTGTCCCCGACTTTTTAGTTTCATCATATTGGGGGTCATTTTGAGCCATTTGCATGTAATCTTCCGGCTAGAGGATCATGGGTAAATTTAAGTTGGAGGCCATGTGGGGTACCAGAAAAAATGTTTTCGTAATTTTCTTCCAAATTCCTGCTTTTCTTCAGGAAAATTGGACAAAATCTATTTTATTTCACATCAGACATTTATTTACTAATTTATAATACATCTTGGATTTTTTTTTTTTTTTACATTTTCTGGTAGAGCTTGACCCAAGGGTAAGTTTCAGCCCCTAGCTGAAGGGATAAACACATATTGAGAGTGGAGTTAAATAGCCCCCAGGCCTGGGCAGGTCCCAAAAACCCCAGGCCAGATAGGGCTAAATCAAGAGGCATGAAGTAAAATGCTTTGTACAAGTCCAAAAGTATAACACCAACCACTTCACCCATGTCCTAAGCATTTGTCCAATCATGTACAGCTGTCATAATAACAGAGTTACAATATAGCCGGGTCCAAATTCTAACAATATTGGAGAGACATTGAGGGAGGCTTACGGGCCTATAGTTATATTGTTTTGGCTATGTGGTCCTTCTTCTTGTATACAGGTTTATTAGCATTCCCCTCTTAGCTTTAATGGTGGAAGTTTTATGTGGCTATATTCATTGGTTGATTAACGCGGAGTCCGTTTTATTAACACTGGGTCCGTGTTATTTGTGTATGGCTATAGTTCATTGGTTGATTAACCCGGCCGGGGGCCGTGTTACTAAAAATTAGCTCGAAAAAAAATTTGTTTGTTCCGGTGTGGAGGCTAAGAATGTCCGGTGGTTAAGGGTGTCCGGCTCCTATCTTTTAACCCAGCTAGGGTATTTTTCTCCACATTGGGAACAAGTGTCCGTCCTTGGTTGTAATAGAAAAGGATATGAAAAGGGACACTAATCACCAGGACATTCTTATCCATCACACCGGTTCAAAAAAAATGAGAAAAGCTTTTTTGGCCAAGATTATTCATTTCATTTCCACTTTTTTTCACAAACAATTTTCGGAGGGGGTGGACCAGATATCTTACAGGTCTACAGGTCTAAACCTGGGGAGGGGGGGGGGGGGATCTGGCTCCCTCGGGTTTTGTGATCGACAACTAGTCTGGCTGAACGTTGATTGTTGCTGTAATATAGTTTCCACGCAATGAAGCATGGAAATTATGTAACTACTATTAGTATATCACTATTTCAAGCTCCAGCTACAATATTTATGATTGTCATCGCCAGTGTAATGATTGTGTACATACAATGTTGTTTATTCATCTATAATTTGTCTGCCAACCAACTTGTCTCTAAAGATGCGTTTATAAGTATACAAATGGCGCAATTAGTGTCTGGAAGAAACCTCTGAAAATGCTCCAGATCACGAGAAATGAACTCCAGAATGCAACTTTTTTCATGGGGCGGAGGGCGTCCCGGGCCCTATAGCCTGACGCGTCATTTGCGCGTATAGTTATGATGGTATCTGGGCACAATCCCGCCCCCAGGTCAAATCATCTTTTTACGCCACTATCAATTGTACTTCGAAGAAATTAAACTATTTTTATTTACATTCTTACTTCATGTTTACTCGGATTTCGAAGAAACCGATGTCGTTCCTCTCTCACGCATGATTTTTGCTGACAGTGGTCACCTAGTAACTGTCGAACTTGAAGCCTGACAGAATATCAATCCCTTCTCTTGCGATAATCCTAGCATCAGTTATCTATTGTTACCAGGAGAAGATTTGCCTCATTGTGGTGCAAGTTATGAGCTACAGCATACAAGACGTATCCGTGACCTAGTATCTCGATTCTCCTGAAATATAAATGGAACTCTTTCAGAAGGACTGTGACCAGAAAAATGACAGTTTTTGTCGCTATATGGCCTATATTAGTTATTGGCCTTCCATATATGATTCCCTTATGGCCGTATTGTCTCGGTCTGAAAAGGAACCAAAAAGTTTACAAGGGACCACAAGTTGGGACCACAAGTTTTAAGTTATATAATATGAAGATCAGACGGTGCAGATCATATGAACGAAGATATTTGCAAAAGGGCCTTCCTTGTGTGTAGGAAGCTATTGTATCACTTCAAAATATGAAATGAGGTGTAGCGTCAGTCTCAATAATGGTTCGCCAGCAGATAATCAAATTATTTCACGAGAGTCTGACTCGTGTGGACGGACACATGCCGGCAAGACAATATGAAAGAATGGTAATATTTTAACCTGATAAGAACTCAGAAATCGAACTCCTGACATCCCATCGTCATTGTGATATATAGATATTAGATATAGTGGGGAATTTAGCCATATGGCCATGTCAATATGTATATCGCGCGTTCACAACATATTTCATTCTCATCGCTTAATAGTTTTCTTCACTTTTCTTTTGTATCTTCTTCCGAAGTTTCCGTATCGAACAATTATCGGACACGCACTTTGATGTAATCGTTCATCTATTTCCGTTGATCAATAATAATGAAGATGATATCGATCAAGAAACAGTTTTATTTGAGCCTGACTAGAATCAACAGTGTTACATATAGTAACCAGGCTTCTTGCATGAATGTTCGCATTAATCCATTGATTGATTGTCATTTACTTTTTTGTGCCCCAGATCTTTATCTCTCGCGATATCTCTATAGTATGTGAGCTTCAACAGGAGACAGGAGCTCTCTTGCCTTGCCTTGATATTGATTCATCTTCTATACAGCATCAAAGGAAGTGACATTCACTGACGTGGTCCGGAATCGTTGTGAACCTGTTTCATGCTTGGTGGGTTTTTCGTATGTGTTAACGGGAACAATAGCAGATTACGATCGCATGTGTCTCAAATAAAAAACAAACAAAAAGATCTGTTCTGAAGCTACACTGTGAGTGAAACGACAGCTTTTGTGCGCGTCACATTTACTGTCTGTTGACACGCACAAGGGTCTATAATATATCACATTGGCAGTTATGTTCTCCATGTTTCCATGCTCTCATAGCATAGCCGGTATCTATAAGCAAAAGCAATTAGTTGGCCTACGAACAAAGAAGTTTTCACAGTGCAAATAAATATAACATCAGATTATCGGACTCGAGCGTGGGAGGGTGAGAGTGGGTAATCGACTATTTCAGCATTTCACGCTACAGGTGCGCCAATGTAATGCATGGTCTGGAAAATTAGAAATTGTAGACTGGCGGATTATATCACACACCACCCTCTTTGAACCGTCCCTTGAATGGAACGCTTCTCGCTCGATATATCAGTCAATCGACATGCTCGTGACGGCATAGCTTCGGAGCCTAGGTATCCATGTAATTGAGTATAATCACAGTACTGAGGTCGTGTTTACTACAAAGATGTTGGTGGTAATTGTAAAATTGCTCATAAATGATTAGTCACTTAATACCAGTGTGGTTGTGTATTGTGCAGTTGAATGCTGTAATGTACTGATGAAAACAAATTTCACTGAAATATCGAGATCAAACTGTATTTATCGAGGTAATCAGAGTTACTTTACTTATTACTCTAGTTGGGACTAAATTAATTTCCATTTTTCTTAGGATACAATTCTATTGAATGAGTCCTAAGTGGACAAGGCGAACTCGGGTCAGGTCATTTTTTGGTGCATATTGATTGGCAGACAGCAAGAACACTGAAGTCTCTTGTTTTGGGGTGTAAGAAAACTGCCTCCGTAAGGAGATAAAACAGGTCAGTTTAGCGATAAAATGTCATTGCGACCAAATATGACTATAGCGATTCGGAATGTGTTATAAAATAAAATGTTGGGTATTTAATTTGCTCTCCTGGAAACAGTTTTCACAGATTTGGCAGCCATACTGGATGTGTGGAATGCGAAAGTACTGTTATAATAACTGGCCGCCTCAACGAAATCTATGTACATGTATGCGCTCATATACAAAATACTCCCTACAATATCATCCCGAATAGGACAAACGAGAACCATCCATTGCGCCTTAAATGACTCGATAGTGGAGATGTTTTGAAAGTATCACGTCGCTTGATAATTGCACCAGTAACATCAAAGTTTGTACTGTCATGATTTCATGTGATCCGTAAGGGTCACCGTGCCATTATGACCGTCTTCCATGATGGTTGCTTCGTTTCCTTACACACACAACGTTCAACGAATCGAATAAAATCTTACTCGTTTGAAGAGATAACTGCAGATAATTTTAGAAAATTCAGCCACGTGGGATATATTTTTCCTAATAAATGTAATTCAAAGGAATTTTGTCATACATTTTCATTTCAAATTCTGTCCGGGAATTTCAAATTCAAGTCTAGGAAGTGAAAGAAAAATGCCTAAACCACGTTCATCACACCAGTTCTCCTCTAGAATTGCATAATATATTTTTTTTATTTCAATCATCATCCTGAAAAAAGGGACTCTGAAACAAATGCTACTCTCTACCACTACAATACAATATGTATATATTTGCCATTACTCAGACACTTTTGATATGCCTAAAGTAGACAACGTTTTTGCCAAACAAAAACTTCTCGAAACTGTCAGAAATTTGGTCAATGGATTAAGTAATATCTGGATATTATACACAAGGTCAATTCAGATGAAACATTTCACAGTTTTCCCGTAAAATTGATCTATTTCGCAAAACATCCATAATTACCTACTCATGGACCCCCAAAATGTGGGGTTTTCATCTAGGGCGTAGGCGCGACCTGAATCAGCTTTGGACACGAAAAGCACACCAAAGCTGCTTCCTGAGTAGCAGATTTCTCTCTCACAGATTCAAATCAAAATATTATATATTTGGAAAGTTGATGCACTGTAAATGGTGGTTCGCTGACTCCAATTATCCAATGAACGGTTAGATATCTTGGCAGTCCTTCGTGTATCGGGGAATCGGGGTGGCAGGGATCATTTGTTAACTGACATTACTAGGGCTATCTTCCCTTATATGTGTTGTAATCTTCCAATGTGTTTTTTTTATCATAATATAGATGATCACAGATGTTGTGTCCAATCAAAGGAAAGTCCTGCAGATGCCCCATCACGTGACTTAAACCTTGCAGATTCCATGCTGGAGAATGAAGCATGACAGGTGGTGGAATCGCAATATGGGCCCTACCCTGCAGACCTGAGGCCACTTGATTCGAAAGCATCGTGAAATGCTGTCAGTAACCCACTGAAACACTGTACGGTACCCCATGAGCAACTGCCAGTCGTCGGGAGTTTTCGTGCATCTTCCCTCCATTTGATCTCATTTCCCCTGTGATCTCATTCCTTCATGAACAGAAAAGTGTCAGGTGTACCTTTATATCCCCTGTTTTACGGCCTACTGCTGTCTGGTGGCCTTTGTTGATGGAGCACTGTCTGTCCTCCACCCGTTTGGGTTTTAAGAGTGAGCGAATCACCCGGCGAAGGCTGGCTTTACCAAAGGCTTACGGTGGGATCTAATGACATTCCGATTATCTTTGTAATTGATCTTCAAGTTTCTTTTCGTGTGAAGGTTGGTTACCAATTTTGTGTGGATTTAAGGACTATTGACCAACTAATCTCAACTCTTGCATATCGCTCCAATTTGGTGTCATGTTCTGTGGTTGTTCCAGTTGATTAAATCCACTTATTTATATCATCTGCCGACTCTCTCTGTCTATCTTTACATGATAGCAGAGTGTGGTTAACAGAACAAACTGCGAATTGGGTAAAACAAATCGGCGAAAGCTGACATTTGTGACGTTGTTGTTGTTGTTGTTGTTGTTGTTGAAACGATAATTGTCATCATGACGTCCGGTACTGGCAATTAGAAAGCCCACCGATCTTTTTGGAGACAAAACCATGCAACAGTTGGTTGGACAAAATGAAGGTTTGGCATATGTACCAGAACCTGATAAAGAAAACAGGGTCCAGCAACAGCTTTTTCTTTGCCGGAAAATGAATGAATCATACGAGACAAAGCCTTTAGTGAATTGGGAGTTGATAAACACAATAAAGGTGATGGCGTTGCCACTCTTTTTGTCCTTATGAATGCTACCTATAAAAAGGACGAACTGTCAGCAGCGTATGAAACCTACAATGACTTTTATCGGTACACAAAAAAATGCTGAAATTTCCATGGAATTTGAACTGATGTAACAGAATTTGACAAATAAGACGAAGAAGTACAATATGGCTGTACAGTCAGTACAATCAGACTTAGGTTTCAAGTTGTTAGATAGGGCTGGTCTAAAACACAAAGATCGGAAACTTGTTCTCATGGGTGTGGACTATATTGACACAACACCACTGTTCAAACAAAAGTCTCAGTCCCTGAAAATTGTTTGTGGTAAAGGAGGATGAAAACTCCGGCATTAAAGTGGAACCAGCATATATGGCAGCTAGAATGACGTATTATGCAGAAAACCGATCGAATTGGCGAGGCGGGCGAAACCAGAATGGCTGGCGAGGATATGGTGGCTTGGAGGGCGAAGGCGTGGCGGATACTACAATGCAGGTTGGCGAAGATATCACGGTGAAAGAAATAAAACAAGGTGTGTTCTTAGTGGAAATCCTTTGAAATGCAAGATTATGCGAATCTATTTCATCCCGCTAAGAACTGTCTCTACTCCTTTGAAGGCATGGGAAAGAACAAAACTAACAACAGATAAGAAGCAGCTGTCCTTTACTGACAATAAAATGGATGAGATGCAAGTTCTGCTCAGTGAATCAATGAATTCAGCAGTTTTAGATAGTGCTTATAGTTCAACGGTTACGGGTGAAAGCTGGATGAAGCGTGACATGGGCACACTCAGCCCAGACAAACCTGAGCAAGTCACCCGATATCGGAGTGATACGGTTTTCAGATTTGGTTGCGGTATGCGTTTAAAACTAAAAGTAAAAGTGACTATCCCATGTTAGAGAGTCAAATGTACGGTAACCACTGATGTAGTGGAAAGTGACATTCCGCTGTTATTGGGAAAACCATCGATAAAGGCAGCAAAAGTTGTACTGTATTTGGAAAACGATCAAGCATCGATATTCGGGAAACGGATTGATTTGCAGTGTATAATTTGGACAATATTGTGTTCCGCTAGCTGATTCCAGTACGCCAGTTGATCAAACATTCTGGAAGAACGGAAACAAACAATCTCAAAACTCCTCAAACATTTTGCCCATCAAATGACTCACCGGCTAGCAATGGTCGATACTTCATGTGATAGATAACGACAGAGAGTTATGTTTCAGTAAAGTGGAATCTTTGGCGAGAAATCAGTGATGCATTACACGTATCGCGAGCGCATTGTAACATTGTTGCCGTTTACTGCATGTTGTACGTGACCAGCGGGTATCTCTGATTCTCTGAGACAGAAACAATATCGACAGTCGTGATGAGAACAACGAACTACAATGAGTGAGTGGGGTTATTTGGCAGAATCATCTCGTTACAGCAGTTTAGGGACGTTTATTTATTCAAGACTTCGGGAGGATACTTTTGATCATTGCTACATCTGTGTCAACTCGTCTATATGAAAAATACATCTCTATTTGTGAGTGCAGGGGCGTATGAGTTTTGCTTGTTTTATCAAGCTTGCATCATAACTCAACCTCACCAGGCCTGATCATCTTTGTCTGTAGTTTGTCATATTGGGGTCACTTTTGAGCCTATTTGCATAACGCTCCGAGTAGAGGATCATGTGTAAATTCAAGATGGCGGCCACCTGGGGTACTAGAATAATGATGTTTTCGTCATTTTTCTCCAAAATTTCTGCTTTTCCGAGAAGTGGGCACAAACTATTTTATTTCATATCACATTAATATTTACTAATTTATCACGCAGTTTTTGCGGAGAAATTGCATAAATGAAAAATTCGAAAAATCGACCATAAAAAAATCGTTTTTGAAAATGATGTCACCGTGACGTCACAAAAGGCGGTCATCTTAGATTTTTTAAATTTTCTGGTAGATCTTAACCCAAGGGTATAATGTGGTAAGTTTAAGCCTCCTAGCTCAAGGGATAAGAAAAATAACTGTGGTCAGGTGGTATTCAAATACTCCCAAAACCAAAGTTTTCAGGATTAACAATCGCGTATGAACGAATGTTTCGGTACAGAAATAATCTTCATGAGTTATCTAGCAATTTGATAAAATTCTAGATCCCGAATATACAAGAAATTAACACGGTTCATAAGCCAATTACCAGAAAAGAATTGTGACAATAATAGCTAGAATGTAAATTCCACAACAAACAAGATGGCTGCCCACGAAGATTACATTCTAACCTTCTGTGTTATGCGTGTCGTGTGCAAATACATGTTGTAAATAGGGTAAACTTTCACATAGCAACGGGTTTTGCAAGAATACAAAATACTGCCTCGTGAAACAGCTCTTCACGGTTGAGGGATAGTACATTTACCTCCCCCGCAATAACACAGTAGCATTCTTTCCGTGATACACTGAATGAGTGCAAAGGCACTCGATATCTGAACCATTCCATTTCCAGCCCTAAACTGCCCGCTAGTCTGTATGAGAAAAAATATATAATATAACTTCGTTCTTCTTAGCCCTTCGCCCACAAATGCAGACAAACGCGAGCCTGATCGTGTTGGAAATGTCACTGTGCCGGTACCGTATCCATGGCAAGCACGTGACATGTAGGTATCCATGGCAAGTACGTGACATGTAGGTCAACTTCTATACACGCTGGGGAACACCACCGCCAGCTCATTAGTTCTCATATTTCTGTGGTTAATCTTGGGCAAGAAATATGTATAAAAAATTAATAAAGAATCAATAAAATATTTTATTTTTCTGCACTGAAAGAATCAGTTGTTTTTGCACGATATATTTTTATGGTAAGCCACACAACACTGCTTGTATTTGCGGCGGGGGGTAAAATGTACCAGCCGCGCTCAGAGAGAATCAGTTTTGCGCATTTGTTGATTATTTCTGCATTCAAATATATCTCCTGATTAGCATTGGATTCAAAACCTTCGTATCGGCATTTGTTGTGTAATAATTTACCGCTGGGACGTCTTTCGTCCCTCGCAAATTCGGGATGAAAGACGTCCCAGTGGTAAATTATTACACGACAAAGACCTCTATGTCGGTTGTGAACCCTTAATCAAAATACAAGCGATATAACATCACTCAGAGTTTATCTAATATCAACATGAATTGTCGTTAGCGTCTTTGTAAATAGACAAACATGAACAATAATGTAACTATCAGCAAAACATTTAGCTCGTCGAGTGCATTTGGGAACCAATAATACTGCTCTCGATATTACAGTGAGATCCAACCAATAACCAATCATCGAAGCTATGTATGTATGTTCAGAGGGAACAATAAAGACGTTCATGCAAGTGCAAAGCAAAATATGATTTACATTATCTGTATCTTTAGTTTCATTACCCAATATATATTCATGATAATATCATCAACTAAGCATTTGTCACAATATTACAACGAGTGTCGTATACCACGAAACTCGCAAATACTACCAGATTCTACCGGACGCAGTTCACACTAGCCGCGATTAATAAAATTCATAATAAGGAAGGTCGCCCGGGTTTTGACAGCATGATAACGCTTCCCTTTTTACTAACTGATGTCTATAGTTAGTAAATATCTATGTCTATATGTTGGCCGTAACCATTCCTCTAAACGGGCATGTAACAATTGCTGGTTGATCCCGCCTACGCACCACTACAGAGTTAATCGTGCGCGGAAATGAATATCTGGCAGTCCAAAATCCACACATTCCCTTGTTTGCATCTAGTCCAGATTAGATCCTCATCCGTCCAAGGATGCATCCGAAAATAGGACCAGATTCGGGTTCGACGGATGCAATGGGGCCCCGCGAGGAGATTGTACCATCCCGATGCCTATCTGGATTGGTTGGTTCAGATGTCCCAACTCTGCTTCCAGAAGCACATTAGATACATCTGAATTGGTCTGCGTCGAAGTGGGCCGTAATTTACAACTTCAGAGAGACTGACCAGTCTCTCTAGAATTCACAAAAACTCTTGCGCCAGAAATGTTCTTAGGGCTTAACCCTACCTGCCCGGTGGGGGGGGACTTTCGCCCCCCCCCCCTCCCACCCCTGTTGGTTTTTTGCTCCTATCTCCAGAACGACAGAAAATTGAGAGTTGAACTTCTTAACTTTTTAGATTATCATATTGGGGTCATTTTGCGCCTATTTGCATGACCCCCCAAGCAGACGATCATGGGTAAATTCAAAATGGCGACCATGTGGGGTACCAGAAAAGTGATGTTTTCGTCATATTTCTTCAAAAATTTTGCATTCCTGTATGGAAAAGTGAGTAAAATCTATTTTATTTTATATCGGAATATTTTTTACTGATTTATCATGCAGTTTTTGCGAAGAAAAAATAAAAATAAAAATTTCGAAAATTCTGACCAAAAAATGGTCGAAAAATGTTCTTTTCGGAAATGACGTCACAGTGACGTCATCATGGCGGCCATCTTGGATTTTTTTACATTTTCTTGTAGAGCTTGACCCAATGATATAGTGTGGTAAGTTTCAGCTCCCTAGCCCTAGCGATAGCGAAAATATATAGGGAGGGGGGGGGCATTTCCGCCCCCCCTCCCAGGCTGCGGTACACCTCAAATCGCCGAGGCCAGATAGGGTTAAAACATCGCCACGACTTCCTCCAGCAGATCTAGCAGAGACAGTTTCAGAGAGAGAGAACATCCCAATAGTGTTCAGTTGCGATTAACTAATTTCTCATTATGAAAGACATCACAGACTTGCATGTGCATATAATAAAAAAATATATTGTATGCCAATGGAACTGTGGTCATACTCCTATGTACATACAAGTATGCCATTTTACATACATTTAGCATGGTACGAAAAACTGCACACACGTTGCCCAATTTTACATTACATGTTTCCAGCACTCCCTAAAAGGAAGTAGGCTACCGACGAGTGCCTGTCTACCACGAGGATGGCTACCAACATCCAACATATAGGTATTGTGCTAATATGATTAATCCTTTTGTATCATGCAGTTTGACCCTGACAATAGACAATCCCACTCAATAACATTCATATCCGTTTGACAATAGACAATCCCATTCAATAACATTTTGTTCAACGACCAGACGTATCTTCGGTTAAAATTCAAAGAGAATAGCTATAAATCCTGCACTAAATATTGTATCAGTAACATCGAACCTTCTTAACAGTATAAATTGACAAGGTTATCGCGAGGACTGATGCACAGATTCGCCTCGCTGAGGTCCGAAACACTCATTCGACCAAAACTTGCCAAGGCTAAGGAAGCGTCTCCAAATATCGTTCGGTTTTTCGCCGAGAAATCTGCAATCATTTCTCGATATCGCGAATTCCAACGGTGAGAGCGAATCGAGACTTTTTTTTTCACAAAAACCGAATGATTTGCGAAATCGGTTTTCCTTCGATTTATTGATCGGTTTTCATTCGGAATTTTTTTCTCGAAAGAAAAACGATATCACGAATCAGTCGAGAATCCTTCGAGAAATTGCCTCAGTGGAGAAAAACGACTAAAACCCGATTGAACGTAGTGCCGCTTTTGACTTCGCTCAGCCTGGTGACCTGTCTGGCATGTTACATTGCTGACGTATACCAGTAGGCTTGGGAACCAAGTTACTGGTTCTATGTAAAACTAAATTTCCGTGCATGTGCTTGGCCCCACTGATAGACTCATGATACGTAGATTCACAGAAATGTATTCCCAGTGTTTTTGTCCGTTATTATAGATAGAATATTTATGAAAACAGAATATAATGCCGACGATATTACCTACTTAATTTTAAATATAAGACCGGATATGAATCATTTGGGCAGTCAGATGTTCAACCGGACTGATAATCGCTGGGCTACATTTATATAGTATAATAAATTAAGGCTTCTGGAAATGTGACCATTCAGTCGAGTCTCTTTTAAAGTCGCGATGACATAGTATGTTAGCATTACATAGTTAAAACGGCAGATAGAGCTCAATTTTACGTGGGCATATACTTTATGTACCATCCTCACACATAGAGGCGTACCACCTGTTAATCTGTGAATGACGTGATTGAGTTCATTCGCCACTCGATGGTTTCGCGATATTCTCTCGAAGCTTTGTCGATCAAAATTTCTCGACATTCTCTCGATTAACATAAACCTATTGATTCTCGATGGGTCAAAATAGACGAATAAAGAACGGTATCGAGACAATCGATCGAGAATTTTGAAAACGGTTTCGTTGTTTTCGTATTTTTCTCTCGACATTCTCTCGAAGAACTTTCGATAGGATCGGGATTTCTCGGATCCAACAAAAATTCTCGATTGTAGGAAAAATTATTAATGGAGAGGCTTCATAACATGTGAAATAGTTTAAAAAGAAAACACTATTCCACAGAAAATGACGTGATGGCTGAGTTAAAAAAAATGGTTTAGGAAACACACATGAAAAAAATACACTACAGCAGTTGGTCTTGTCACATGTTTTATAACTAAATCAAATAATCACACTTAATCAACTGGACTTTGTAACATTAATTCATTGACTACTGAATACTTCTATAACTAACTGTAACAGTTCAGGAACTGAAAGTTATCCAATCCCGCAAGTCTCATGTCTGACTGTTAGTCGCCTTGTAATTGTCCTGTGACTAACGACTAGCCACTATGTAGTTATTCAATAAATTACGATATGCAACCACGTAGTTAAGTTACTAAAATATCAGTTTGCTGAGATTTAAATTTTAGCGCCTATTCCGTCATTCAATTCAGCCATCGTCCATTAAAGAATTTCCCCGTCCATAATCCAAAGACCATAAACTGCCTATATTGAAACCATTTGCTGTAGCAACCTGGATGGTTTAGCAACCTCAAACGGTGACCGTGTTGTCGAACGTTGCTTGACATATATTCAAATATATTCAAATATGCCGAATCGAAACATTTATATTCGTACATGTCTGTGTGCCTGTTTGTGTGTGATGGTATGGCTCGGTCGTTGCGATGTAATTAAGCGAAACTCAAGATTCAAGAAATTTTATTTAAAGTCGGTTGTCAGTTTTAAAACATGACAAACATTAGCTCTGAGCGAGCTATTTTACCGACATAACATTGATATAACAGACAATAAAAAGTATAAAAATATAAGTAAAACGATATCACAATTTCTAAAGTAATTATGTACATGAGGGATATATTCCAAGTTATAGATTTTATATATGATTAAATGCGATTTAAAATGAGTACATGTAGAAACGAGATTAGAAATGATAAACATATATTAAGAATTTACGAGCAGTTAAGAATTTATATGGTATTTGATTATATACATTTAAAACTAGAGCATATAAGAATAAGACTAGAAACGATAAACAATTGTGTACATGTAATTAAGAGTTTACAGGCAGTTAAGAAATTGTCTGATTAAACACAATTTAAAATTTAAAATTAGGTACATGTAAAATGAGACTAGAAATGATGAATGAATGTGTACAATTAAGAAAGTATATCTGATTATAAATAATTTAAAATTTAGTACATATAGGGACTAGACTAGAAATGATAAAGAGCTGTAAATATAATTAAGAAGCTGAACTCCTACACATGGCACATTTGCAGCTAGGACCACACCAGCTCCTTAGTAGTCTGCGAAAGTCATTGAAATTCTCAACCTTTCTGAATTCGTTCGGCAGACCATTCCAGATCTGTGTGGCCTGAAATCTAAAAGACTTGTTGCCATATGTAGTAGGTCGGACCCGTGGTACATATAAGACATTATCTGATTTAAGAGAATAAGAACAATTACGTTTCTGTATCAAGTCATTAAGAAATTTAGGTGAATTATCGTGTAAGATTTTAAAAACTTCAGTTGCTATGGACCTAAGTCTACTTAATTCTAAGGAGGGAAGTTTTGATTTGTGCAGTAAGTCATCATAGCTACTTCCCCAATCCCGATAAACAAAACGTAGTGCTCTATACTGGAGTTTTTCCATTTTTACATTACATTGTTTACTGCAGAAGTGCCAGACTAAAGGACAATAATTAAAATTCGAACGAATAAAACATTTGTAAATGAGAAGCTTAGTGTTGGTAGATAACATGTAACTAAGCCTGGCGAGAACATTTAATTGTTGTCCGGCTTTCTTACACAGGTTAGATATGTGAGAGTCAAACTTAAGGAGATAGTCAAAATCTACACCCAACAACTTTGCACTTTCTTGACACCTAATTATCTCTCCTTTAATATTCAGTGACTCACACACATCATTGGTTTTTTTCCCAACATTCATGGCTTGAAATTTATCAGGATGAGCCTGCATGCCATTTACATGAAACCAATCAATCAGAATCTCACTGTCATCTTGGAGATCTTTTACCATAATATTAAGATTTTTATGGGACCGTGAGATAGTATTGTCGTCAGCATAATTATATAATGTAGATTTTTTGACAAAGCTAAAAATATCATTTAGAAAGATATTAAATAAAAGTGGGCCTAAGATAGACCCTTGGGGCACTCCCTTAATAATCGTTAACCACTGACTGCAAGTACTGCTAAGTTTAACACATTGCTTACGATCGCTAAGGTAGTTACTCATAAGTAAACAGGATGCCTCAGATAAATTATATGCCCTCAACTTTTCTAAAATAAGACTATGTGGTAGACAATCAAATGCTTTAGATAAGTCCATAATTACAGCACCTACATAATGGTCATTATCAACTGCCATACGCCAGTCTTCGACTAGCTTAAGAAGTGTTGACTGACATCCATAACCAGCCCTAAAAGCCGATAAAAAGTCATGAAAGATAGTTTGAAAGTGAGAGCTGAGTTGTAAAGAGAGAAGTTTTTCAAATATCTTGGATATAGATGGAAGAACACTTACAGGTCTAAAATTTGTTTTATCCATGTTACATGATTTCTTAAAAACAGGAATGACCTGTGCCTCCTTAAGTCTGTTAGGGAGGCAACTATCACGAATACATCTGTTAAAAAAGTCACACAGGGGAAACTGTAAAGCCGAGGACCCTGCTTTAATAAGTTTATGTGGGACTGAGTCAACACCAGTAGCTTTTTTGATCTTCATGTTGTCAATAATATTTTTGACCTGGGTTGGGTTTACCATCTCAAAATTAAAATGGGCGTACCCATCAGAAGGAGCATTTTCAGAAATAGACTGTATACTAGGGTGATCATCAGCTACCGGTATATCCTCAGTCACACCAATGTTTTCAGCAATATTGACATAGTAATCATTAAATATTTCACATACATGTTGTTGATCAGTAATAATCACATTGTCTTCTAAAAGTAATATATTGGTATCTGGTCCTTTTCCAGTTTTCGAAAGAAAAGGCTTAATAGTAGGCCAGAAATCTTTAGATTTAGGTCCATCACTACAGCGCTCTTTGAAATAGAGGCGCATGGACTGTCGTCTAAGTTTTGTAACCAAATTCCTTTGTTTTCTATATGCTTCCCAGTGTTTTGCAGACTTGTATTTGTTGTATTTATTCTGGAGCATTTTCTTCTTATAAATTGTTCTCCTCAGCTCACTGTTCATGTAAGGAGGAGGATCTCTCCTGGGATATTTACACTTTTGTGGGGCATGCCCGTTCACAATATCCAGCAGCAGTTGTTCGTTTGTCCAATATGCATCATCAATGTCATCAAATATGCTGGCTATGTGAAATGGTGCCCTTTGTATGTCCTCAACATATCGGTCTTGATCAAAGTTTTTGTAGCTTCTGAATGTAACTTTCTCGCGTTTCTTGTAATGACACTGCTCTTTGATACTGGTGGCTATCATGTTGTGCCAGTCACTAAGGCCACAGTTAAAATTGATAGTATTACACACAAGGCTAGGCCTGTTAGTGAGAATAACATCAACTAGAGAAGCATTACAATCTTTCACAAAGCAGGTAGGTCCCTTCACAACATTCCAAAGGTTAAATGAGTCACAGATAGTTTGAAGAGTTTGGCTCTTTTCTACAACTTGGAGATCAAAATTCAAGTCACCAAGAACAAACAGATTGTCATATTTAGTAGCAATTTTGTCAAGAATGTCATGCAGATCAATTCCGAAGTGGTCTACATTTTGAGATGGGGGTCTATAAATGCTCAGAATTCCCCATGAACGCTTGTTTAGTACCAGTTCGTAGAAGAATGATTCGGATCGTTCACACTCAAAGCTGGACACGCGTCTGAAAGGTAGGTCTGCTCTAACAAAAACGAGTTGCACAGTCTCTATTCAGAGGCCCTTGTTACATCAATAAAATTGACGACCACCGTATTTATGGTACTAAAGTAGCGTAAAGAATTTTCCATAACAAAGTCGAATGTAACAAGTAAACTGTCATATAACGTTTCAGTTTCAAATAACTCAATACATGTTAGAATTAATAACGCAAATCTGATCTCTGGACATGACTTCTGTTGAAGTACCCACGTCGCGACAGAGTTGTCAGAGCATTTCGATCATAGCTCTCTAGATTTGTATCTAATACTGCTTATGCCGGTGCTAGGGGCCGTGTAGTCATATCATCCAAGTCGCCACATGAACAGGTACAATAAAAGCGTACCTGAGATACAACACCTATCACGAATCGTTAGATTCTTGGTATGTGCTTTAGAACAGGTTAACCGGAAGACAATACTGTGGAGTCATGTGGCTCTGTCAGTATGTCGACACCTCTTCCCACTTCCCTTATATGTGTTGTAATTGATCTGATACTTTCAACAGAGCCAAATACGATAGGATGCACAAAGTGCTTATATATATTTGTGCACTGTGAGCACCACAACACAGCTGAAACCTGAATATTTGGAACCCTATTGGTGAGCACAGTTAACATGCAAACGTATATCTGTAACGAAATTAAGTGTCTGTATGTTATTTTGGCACTCACATTTTTGCTTGAATGGCGCGAATCTTTGTCATGGTAGTCATAGGTTTACGGGAAAGGTTATTAATACCCACCGGGAATATACAATTAAAGATTCTGTCAAAAAACATTGTTCGCCTTCGATTTCTCTGAATTTCTATATTTTCTCTGGTACTAGAGGTACATACAGACATAATTTTCGCAAAGTCAAACGAATTGATATGCTACAAATATATATATACGTATACGATAAAAACAATTTGTAAAATCGATTTTGCTTTCCTGTTTAATACAGCTGCCTATATTATATGATTGTGACACATTTTCTCTTATTTGGCACTCCTAGAATTCAGGTGAAAGTTAACATTTAAAATTGGTATGCAGCAAGTGACAGAACGATTTCATCAATGTCCAAAAGTATTCTTATTCATTTTTTTTTCTTCTCATTTTTGTTTCTCAACGAGGTAAATGAATATAAAGCAGTTGTTTGATGGTGGTCCGTTACGGCCATTCCATTTACCAATTGCCCCGGTTATTGCAGATTTCAGACATACAGACCTTTTATATACATGAATCTATATGTAGCCGTTGTGACATTGTGTATAATAGCATATTCGATTGAGTAAAAATCGATAACAGGAACGGCACTCGCGCGTCACGTTACAGAGTTCAAATTGTTTTACTCGGTTGAATAAAAATACTTTTGGGCACTGTTGGAATTAGTCTTTCATATGCAGCATACTTTCTCAAATGTTTACTTTTTCTGATATCACATTAGTTCATTATCTCATTAACATGAGCTGTTGACCTCTAAAATAACATTTTTGTTCTATAGAGAGTAAATATCGTCCCTGAGAAAAACAATAAAAAAGGGACAATAGTCTACCTTGAAGTAAGCAACTTCGATTTTTGTAACCATGAATTTGCCAAATTGCGCGTTTAGACGTAATCTGCCAAGGGTCTGTTATGCCAGTGTTTTGATGGTTGGTAGCATATAGTATCGCTCGTTCATGTTCTAAACTCACATGCTGCTTAATTATCTGATAACCCTCAAATACTGCATGAAACAGTCACCACGTAGGATATGAAATTTGTCATTAACTCACACAAGTAAGTGAGTAGGATTTCACGTCCTTTTCAGCAATTTTTCTGTCATATCACGACGGTGCCTACATGTGCCAGGACACAAAAGTGCTTACAGTTCCTATTATCTTGGACACTGATTAATATTGTCCGCGCTCCGTTAACTCACATAAAGAGATACTGTATGTGAATATATGCATCTCATGTTCCTACGAAGTAGGCTACCATCTGCAAAGTGTCCGCTAGTCAGTGAGTGAGTGAGTGAGTCAATCCGAATCCTTTCGTCGGCAAAATAAGGAGAACCGTTGACATTAGAACCTTGATTTTTTGCATGAAGGTGCAATAGGGGAACTGTTACTAGCAAGTTCTGAGCTAGCCTACTTTGATGAAAATTCCTGGTGATTTTTGATGAAAATCACTGGTGGTTCTGACTTGGGCTTTGCCCATCTTAATATAGGCAGGATTTCAACTTGGGGCGGGGAGATTTTCAAGAGTTCAGTGCTCGTCGGTATCCTGATGCCTACCATACTTCGTAGGTCCTGTGACGTTAGTCACACTGCCATGTATAATTATAATGCATCAATATTAATTCCCAGTCAAGACGAAAGAAGTAAAGTCATGACTTGCGCACATGTCGTTTCAATCAGGAAGAAGCTCCATTGCCTTGTCTCAAATGATCCCTGGCTTCATTGTCTTGTCGCAGTTGATCTCTGATGTATCCGGTGATAACCGTGATTCCCCTGTCACATCGATGGACACTGTTACTGTTACTATACATACATTCCATTGACAGCTGAGGGAAATGTAAATATGTAAGTCCTGGACGTTGGCACTCTTCTTCGAAGAAAGAGTTTAGGAGATCAATGTTCTTATTAAATAACTGTCCCTTACTCCCAAATCTAGATGGTAGAGAAAGCAACTTTATTTCGGCCTTGGGGAAGATTGTCTGATTTGTGCTAACCAACTCGTGGAAAAGAGATTTTACCTCTTGCATGTCCGCCTTGGGACTACAGTTATTCGAACCCACAATAAGCGTTAAACTGGTACATTCCCTGTGGACAATCTGTCGATTAATGTACGATATGGCATCTTCTATTTTTCCGCCAGGTAACATTCTTATTATCACATTCCCTGTATGATCAATCTTCCATCGGTTGACATTTTTAAGAATGGAGTCTCCTATCACCAAATTTGGGCATCGCACAGGGAGGTCAGTAAACTGTTGAATCTTCTCCCATCCATTCATATGTATTTCAACGCTTGCACGTTTCGCAGTGATTGACGGTCGGGTTGATATCTTTAAAGAGTCGGACGTAATGTTGATATCCTGTACACACACCCGTTGTTTAACTCTAGCTGGTTTTACAAGCTGATAGAGTTGTTTATCGATGTGATTCACTTTCTGCATGACAGTTTTGTGATTTTTGTTGATCAGATTAATAATTGGCTGTTGGTAACATGTCATACTGAAGACGGAAAGTTGGGGGCATACCCTGGAATGGAGCGGCATTGTTTTTGCGGTAGGTCGTAGACTTCGCCTGGGAGTTGGTATGAAAGACTTTCGGGGCTTTGTCATGGGTTGGCTAGTTATGGCACAACAATCGCTTGCTGTGTACTGCGTCGTCTTTGTGGCAGACTCAAAATCGACTGTCTGTGTGACAGCGTCTACCATTGGAAACCCTTGACATTTGTTTGGCTTAATGGGACCCTCTCTTTCATAAGGCAAACGTTTAAGTACGAGAGTGTCTCCACCACATTGTGGACAGGATAATCGTTGAGACGGCGCGTACACGGCATCGTCATCTCCCACAATGCTCCCGGTAATACTTCTTTGGTAAACTAGAAACACAAGGAGATAAAATTACATCAAATACCCCTTGAAAGACTTTAATGTGATGAAAGTATTTCTCCGCGGTATACATAAATCGGCATCCATGTGCTATAAACTTTAAAGAGCATTATCACTATCGACCGCATACATATATCTGTCGGTAATATCTAAATAACGATATATCCACCCCTACTCATCAATGAAAATACCCATATACATAGCAACGTAACTCGCACCATTGCCATCCCGAATTTGAATCAAAGACTCTAAGTAGAAATTCATAGTTCATACCATAAACATACCTTTCACTGCGTAGAATTGAGCAAGTCTGAAGCATGATTTTTATCTCAAGTATTCGTTGTCTGAAAATGTAACTTCATGTAAATGTACAATGTAACACGTCATTGAAACAACCGCCATTCTCAACTTTTCAGTGTCCCTACACTGCTACATCATAGCAGTATCTTACGGGAATCTCAGGTAAGGTACGAGTCAGAAGAGGGGGCACGTATTTGACGTGGGAATACACCATTTGAAACAACTTCTCTTTTGTCAAGTCCTTCACTAGAGAGTTAACTCGGGAACCGGTATGTCCAACGGTGTTGAAACAAGATTGGCGAGATTGGCGAGCAAGATTGGCGAGCAAGATGAAGATTGAATGACTGTCACAACGACTTAGATGTGCGGGGCATATATGAGTACCTGATTATAGCACAGACATAAATATATATGAATAGCCCTATGTGTATCGCATAGATTGCAAAACTCAACACACTCCCCATGAACAAGGTATACCCAGAGAGTGCTATCACTCCATAACAAGCGCTATATCTGACATTCAATATTCAGCCGTCGTCTATAAACGGTTTTCCGATTCAATGATCGAAATACCTATTTCGTATAACAGTTAGCACCAATTTCACATGTGTATGAAATAAAAACCACAAGATGGTTTCCTACAAGAGAGAAGCGATCAACAGTTTTAAATGAGGTCAGCAAGACACGATGTTTTTCACATAAAATCCTAATCACTGATCATTATTCTTTATCCAAATGCACTTCTAAGTTAATTTTCAAAGTAGGTTTGATTGTGACTGTTCATTCGAGCACTTTAGAGATGTAAAACACACGATATTCAAACGGTCCCTAACCCAATGACCTGGAACTGGAGGTATCGAACGGACTGAAAAAGTTAAGGAAGAGATAGACGAACAGAAGGACAGACGGACAGGACGCCCAGAAAGAAACAAAATTGATCAGTCTCTGGAAAAATGAACTTTCGTGTAATAACTGCATTAAACCTTATTAATCTTAAATTATGTTTAAAATTTCAGACTACCCCATGTCGGAAATATTTAGTTGTATCTCATAAGAACGTTGTTCTTCTCGCAAAGTTGAACTCTAATGAACCGTTTTGGCTGCCTTATAAAGGCTATATTGTTGTATATTTTGGACACTTGAGCAAAATACAGCTGTTTAATCGCATCGATTGAATTTTTTTAGATTTACTGGTATGTCCGAAATTCCAGATTAGAGTTCAAACTCTTCCAAAGATATACTCACAAGTGCTGCTGGTAGAAAGCTTGACATCGGTAGATGATACGCCCGATATCGGCAAGACAGACTGACTGGGTTCCTCTTCTTTAATTATATGGTGATCTTCTTTGGCATTTTGCTCAGGTCCATCTACCGAAGAGATATATAAATAAGTCATGAGTCTTTCCCATTCAGATATCCCCGATAATGATATATCTCAGAATGATTAACTTATAGCAGTATACTTCAAATGTCTCAGTAAAAGAAGTCAATTAATAGTGTCTGAAGAGTGGTCAATCAAGAACATATTCGATTATAGGGCTGTAAAAGTGCATACTTCGCATTATTTCCAGATGTTGTTAGCAGTAGTATAATTGATTGGTTTGTACATGTTCAGCTGATGTGACATCATGGGGGCATTTTGGAAGTAACACTTGTGAGGAGCCAGCGATAGGCAGGAACTGGATGAGCATGGATGTGAGCATACGCTTTCTTTCTAGGTATTTCCTTATTCACAAAGAATATGTTGCGTTTAAATGTTCATTTCGTTAGCTATGCTCTCGAAATCATGTGACCTGATCTCGAAATAATGTATTGTCAGGATCATGTAAATAGAGTCAAAATTACCATAATAGGATAAACAATTAATATAAGGAAGTTTTTGCTGTAATACTGTATTGAATTGTTTTGAACTGCGCCAGCATGGAATTAGGAAAGATGCGCATAGGCGACAAGATGAAATCATCAAGAAGCGGGTCGATAATAATATGCCCATTGAAGGATTTTTATCAATATTTTTTTTTCTCTGGAATATGTGTCAGAAGAGTCAGTACTTAACTAAAAAAAAATTCAAATGTTTTGTCTTGTCCCCTGTGGGCGTATTTAAGCCTTTTTAACCCTATCTGGCCTGGGCTTTTTGGGACCTGTCCAGGCCTGGGGGGGGCCGAAATGGCCCCCCCTAATTATGTTTCTTATCCCTTGAGCTAGGGGGCTGAAACTTACCACACTATACCCTTGGGTCAAGCTCTACCAAAAAATGTAAAAAAAATCCAAGATGGCCGCTTTGATGACGTCACAGTGACGTCATTTTCGAAAACGGCATTTTTGGGTCGATTTTTCGGTCGGATTTTCCGATTTTTTTATTTATGCAATTTCTCCACAAAAACTGCATGATAAATTAGTAAATATTAATGTGATGTGAAATCAAATAGTTTTTGCCCACTTTTCATCGCGGAAAAGCAGAAATGTTGAAGAAATGTGACAAAAACATCACTTTTCTGGTATACCACGTGGCCGCCATCTTGAATTTACCCATGATCCTCTGCTCAGGGGGTTATGCAAATGGGCTCAAAATGACCCCAATAAGATAAACTATAAAGTCCGGGAGTTTCAGCACTCCATTTTTCGTCGTTCCGGAGATAGCGCAGAAAGTTTGGTAGGGGGGCCATAATGGCCCCCCCCAGGCCAGGTAGGGTTAATTGAAGACCTGTAGCTCAATTTCCTCCAGTTAACCCGTTAATGAGCTTAGGCGTCACGTGACCGCGTGACGTCAGACAAGCGATAGTCTCCTGCAAGTAGCTGTCTGAGCTATATATTAAGCTGCGGATTTGCGATTACTCCATCGGGTATATCACTGTATAATTAATGGAAAAACGATTCGAAACCATGGAGGAATATGCCAGTGATGATGATCTATATTCAGAGGACATAAATGGACATCTTGACGTTCTGCCGTATCAATGTGTGAAGAGATGTTCATATACACACCCACTTTCTCGGGGTGTTCTGACCCTACACCTGCCTGAGTATAGGAGTTATTATATTTGATATTGTATTATATTGCAACCACTCGCCTGACTTTCAAATACCCTCTCCTAACTATTTTGACATGAGCTATTTTTTGCTCGCGCACTAATTCTAAACACGAAGCCCTGGGGAAGGAGTCTATTATAAAATGGTTTGAGTTTCGCTCTCGCATTCGAGTAACCCAACTCGGCCAACTTTTCTGAATCTCGATCCAATTTCTCTTTTGAGAAATGTGCAGAGCACAATGTGCTATATTTTGATGGCTCAAATCCCACACGACGGCGATAGTGCACCTAATTTTTCCGACGGATGGTCTCCACGGGAAACGAGAAAAATTTCACCCCACAACCTTTTTTCTGCTCGTTTGTAGAACCGTAGGCGGCACAATACGGCATCTTGGAGTCAATTTACACTGCTATTTATAAGGCGGTAGTATTCTCGAGTTGAATTGTGAAGAATTCCACATAATCTGGCCCATAAAATCACAGTTCAGATAAAGCCGATAATTAGATTTGTCACAGCTGATTAACTCTCTCCCAGTATGTAATCCATACTAAATTGCTACCTGTCATTAGCGAGCTATCCCGTCTGTGACGTCACAGATTGGCGGCCTCGCTTTCATTCCACAAACATGCATATCTGACTGGGAGCTAAATAGAGCTGCCAAAAAGGCTTAAATACGCCCACAGGGTACTAGGAAGAAAATTTAAAAAAAAATTCTTAGTTAAGTACTAACTCTTCTGACACATATTCCAGAGGGAAACAAATATTGATAAAAATCCTTTAAGATGCAAGTATGTCTTGAGATAATTGTTGTTGTATGGACCATTTCAAAAACACCATGATGAGAAGTTAGGAGAATGCTTTCCAAAATGTTGACTTACATTGGTTGTTGTTGTTAGCAAACTGGAAATCTCCAGACATAGTACTTGACGAGTGTCCACGTTCGAGCTCGGTTGCACGGACTTTTTTGGTTTCGTCTGATATCTTTGGAACATATATTGTTTTTATATCAGACTTTTCCGCTACAGGTTGGCCCATATTTCCGCCGGTGACTGGCACACACAGGGTTCCTTGCTGTGAAGGGATTTCTCCGAGGTCTCCGTTAAAAGTTTGCTGAAGAGGAAGCGTTGCATTGCCGATGGCGTTCTTTCCACAAGGTCCCATCTTTGGTACGTAACTTGAATAGAAATCGTTCGAGGAATCCTCCCTAACCTCAACTACATTTACTGAACCGGATTCATCTTCTTTACATTCAATCGAATTCCCAGGCCCGGGTGTTCCTCCGGCGGTGTGTTGCTTCCATACATCAAGCTGCGCGAGTTGTAGATGTCTCAGATAAGGCGGGCTCAATCGAAAGTGCGAAAAATTCAAACTGTTCGACGGTGATCTTGAAAAATAACTCTCGTTATTATCAGCACCGGAGTCCTCACCCCAGTAAAACTTTTGATCTGGACGAAGACTTCCGATTTGAGCTGGTACAAAGGTCGAAAACTTCTCTCTGCAGGCGAAAGGCACATCGGTCTGATGTTTTGCAAAAGGGAACGCTTTTTGGAGACGACACCACGATTTTTCATCAAGCATCCAATCGGCTGCGAATGATATATTCTCTTTATGTCTAAATTCTCTCGGGCATGCCCGTTTGGCGGCCTTTTTACTTTGAAATCCAACGAATACAACAATGAAGCAGTGTGGCTTGTTCTCTAAAATCTTGGCATAATATCCCGATTGCCGACAGAAATTGATCCAACTGTTGTTTTTTGGTGTAACAGTACACAGGACGTACCTGGATTTTTCAATGCCATCCGAGTGGCAATCAAACATGGATTTCCCTGGCGTAAAATTTCGCCTAGGTAAAAATACTCGGAATGCTGGCTGCTCTCCGCCCGGAACTGCATGGAATCGGTTCAAAAATTCATTGACAAAATTTGTTTCAGTATTGTCAACTTCGAAATCTGTGTCTTCCAATATGTACAAGTCGTAGGAGTCCGCTCTGACTGAGGATAACATGACCACGGCTAGCCAGATGAGTGTGGAGGTGTTCAAGTCCATCTGAAACTGGAAACAAGCATTCTTCAAAATATAGACGTCAAATCAGACACTGGATAGACAACCGTCATCCATATATATATACACAAGTTACGCGTTCATACAAAAATGCTATCTCTATAATGTTGTTAATCTACGCTAATATAATTTTATGAACGGTTGAATGTGCTGACCATGACTTTTCCGGGGGGAGGGGAGCTTGGGGCTAGAGAACTTTTATTCCTAACTTATCCTTCATTTAGCAAGGCTTCATACATCCAAACCCCTCGGTTGTTGAGATTCATGTGTAGTTGAAATAAGAGAAGTTACTCCATTTATTTATATACGTATAACGTTAAGGACAGATTGGAAGATAGGCAAGATTACTTATCTGTAATGATATTCTGGCCCATCGCCCAAATCGTGTGCCGTGTACAATGGCAGCAACATGCCTCTAACAACATTACCATATAACTGGACCTTGGGCTATAGGTCAAGGCCAGTCATGTCCAATGCGACTATGGTCAATGAGCATATGCAGTGTTGATATGGAAGAGATAACTCTAATCCTTCAAGAGATATAGTAATAACTTTGTATTTAACGTAGTATTTGATTTTGAAAATATAGACAAGGTTACTCATCTTTGCAAGGCTTCTGGTCCATCATTTTTTAATGGGTGTGATCGGAATTTGGAAAGGTTGGCTATAATTCACCATGCGTTATTGTGCTAACCGTATTAAAACAAAATAAATAAGATCTGTCATATTAAATAAAGCTTTGTTCAAAAGGCAGACGCGCCTATAAATTAATGGTATAAATTAAGAAAGGATAGCTGTAATCCTTAAAGATATATCATATTAATAATTTCAAATCTCATATAACAAAAATTATGGGCCGATATCGACTTCTCCTCAGTACTTTTATGGTACTTCATCAGATGCAATGACATTTTTGTATGAATTTGGAGTTAGGATATATTCCTTCAAATTATATGATGATAATGCCGAATTTGGACAGACAGACCCATAAACAGACGACACGAACGACGTCGACGACGCTACCCGTCGGCAATAAGCGGTCTAAAAAAATGATTAGGCGAATCAATAGTAACATGAGAAATATAAAGCGTAATTGAGTGAAATACAGCATCAGTAATTATTCGTCATACCAGATAATATTTACACTGAGAAATAAAGAATATATAACGAACATCGTCGTTTGATTGCAATAAACTATTTTCACTGTTTAACCCTGCCAGCACGTGGGGGGGGGGGGGGGTCTGATCCCCCAGCTATTCTCTATCACTCCGAAACAAAGATAACAATAGCCGTAAGCTCGATGTTCTATACAACTCTATTCATTGACCATCTAACCAAATGATTTCCAAGTCGTTTCCAGAGTAAGGATCTCCGTCACGCTTTGATTGTGTCTGTTCAATTGAACATCATGGAGACGAAAAACACTTGATATTCAAACGACCCATAGTCCCGAGTTAAGCGGAATTAGACAGAGGTTACGAAACGTAACGCCAGTGATATAACAAGCTAAGATCGTGTTCTGCAATCAGTGTACAATATTTATCACAGAATTTGAGAAACTTTGAATGAAGGCGGTTGGTGATATAGGTGAAAAGTTTGTTTCCTAGCTGTGTTGAGCAGAACAGTCTAGAAAAATGAAAAAGAGCCCTCCCACAGATAAAGTGTGTTATATTATTAACAACGTGGCTCAATCTAGACATGATAGACAACAGTTTAACTGAAGATGTTTGGCTTTTCATAAATAGGGGGTAAAACTCTAGTCTGGGGAAGACAACTCGCTAATCAAATATGAAAAGTAGAAATAACCAACTTTTATAAGTAGACAAGCTCACAATATATTAAAATAGGTAAAACTTAATAAAGAAACTGTGGCCTTTGACCTAGTAACATCAAAATCAATATACCGAGAGCTATTCTCCAATTATATCTTCTGTTAAACTTGATATGAATTGAATCAGTAGTTTTCAAATTATCGTGCTAACGGAAAAACGTGACGAAAGCACACACACATATAACGTGTACAAGCTGTCAAGTGAAGACTTCTGACAGCACACTTACAACTGAAGACTCTATAAAATAAGCTTGTTATGTAATCTACGGTAGTAGATACATTATATAGGCATGAATTACCCACCGCAAAAGCTTAAAGATATCCTTCCGCCGTCCGACCAACGTACATATCCTAAAGAAAGAGTTCTTGAGCTCATCCTTGATAGCGACTATATTTCATGTTTTCGTAATATTATTTTTCAGTCTTGGGTTTGTTACTTTGATAATATATATGTTACAATACTCGAGTACATCTTAAAATGTTGTCTTATAGCGTTTTACTTGTTTCAGTGTCTAAGTTCGGGCGTAAGGGGGCAGGGAGGTTGTCCTCGAGTGATTTGACTTCACGAATGCTGCGAACCTATTTATTTTTTTCAGGAGGCGTCTTAGTTCAATAGAAACGCTATATAGTGCATTAATCTCCCTCTCTTGTTTGTAAGGTTTTCATCAAATTATTCTTGGCAAACCGTGTTGCTAGACATATCAATTTTATGCATTGGTGCCAAAATCGAGCGCCTCGTTTTCCAGTGGTTTTGTTTTGCTCTCCCAGATCACAGCTTAGTTTGTTTCAAAAAAGTGCCGTCGCTAGGTGATTTTACCCCAGCATTTACCACGGCAAATGCCGTTTGCCGTGGTTAGATGTGAGGGCTGTTCATGCGGGGTTTTTAACCCATCACCAGTACGGTAATTCCTCTAATAATTCAACCATCCTATTAGAATTCAATCACCCCCATTTTTGTGGACAAAATTGAATCAGTTGTTCTAATAACTTTGATTCTCATCTAAACTCAGTAAAATTACTAAGAAAGAATTATTTGCATGATTTTGGACCATTTTGTCAACTTCCGGTTCCAATAAATTTGATCATCCCTTGATATAGTGGTGGAAAAGTTCAATTTATGTGATCGAATTATTGATGTATTTTGAAGTTGTTGAAAAAAGAGTGAGTGAGTGAATAGGGTTTAACTTCATTTTCAAAAAATCTTCATCCATATCACGGTGGCAAAGGAGAGGGTGAAGAGCAGGGAAACTACTTGTAACAGAACAGATATAATGTTAGCCTGTTTACAGTTCCATCTCTTCTCTGCGTGATGGTCTAGCTGTCAATGTGTATCAGTGGTCGAAATATTCAAAATAATCTACGTTGAAGTATTCAGAATTCTGGATCGAACAGAAACGAAGGGGGGCATTTCTTTAGTTTTGTGCATTTTTATTGACCAGTGAAATTTGACTGACAAATATGCCGTCATCATTGATCTCAAATTTTCGAAGTGGTGAGTGGACTGGTCTATCTCCAGGGGTAGAAGAAGTAATATGCGGCACTTAACTCCTCTGCAAGGGCGTCGGAAGCGGCACGACAGGTACCGTACCACTTTTGCGCAAAAGAAAACTTGTGCAATGAATTGCACAAATGCCTATAATAATTATATCGGCTACGAATATGTCTAGCATACTTTACCCCTTGATTTATTGGTAGAAAAGTTCACTTTCTGTGATTGAATTATTGATGTATTTTGAAGTTGCTGAAAAAAGAGTGAGTGAGTGAATAGGGTTTAACTTCATTTTCAAAAAATGTTCAGCCACATTACGGTGGCAAAAGAGAGGGTGAGGAGCAGGGAAAACTACTTGTAACAGATATAATGTTAGCCTGTTTAACAGTTCCATCTCTTCTCTGCGTGATGGCCTAACAGAACCAAACAGGAAAATGGCGGATCGTGAAAACCACATTTTCCAGAGAAAAGTCTTGACAGTAATGGAATTTCGTGTCTGGTTGAATTTTGTTGCAGGTCATGGAAAACTGGAATGGAATTCGAAAATGTTAGTCAGGTCAACATTTGACAGGATTTTTTTTTTACTGATTTTTTTTAAGCCCTGGACGTAACTGGGCATTTATTAGTCAAATGACCCTGATTTCACAAAACTTTGCCCCTGCATTTCCATGTGGCCCCGAAATCACCGGGTGTAGATTAGGCCACGCTTGACGCTGATTGGTCAATAAAACAACTCGAAAACCTATATTTCAAGGGAAATTCACATTTTATCAAACACAGTCACACGACAGTCAGAGCAACAAAAGCGCCCTGTGCTTTAATTCCGCCATAGCAAAAAGGCACGTGTTGTTGTTGTTGTTGTTGTCCGACTTATTGACCAATCAGTGTCAAGTCTCGCCTTGAGCGCTGAACTGCAATGAAACAGAGATTGCCAAGTTCTGCTGAAGATGTAACAGTATTTTTAAGGTTGCTAAAATTCAGCGTCTTTAAATGATTTACGGCCCATATTTGACGGATTACAAGAATCTTTGGGTGACAGCATGCACAGCAAACCGCTATTATGGAATGAATTAGGATGCGAAATAAAGAGGTAAACAGATTTCTGTAAAAATGTACACAGGTTATGTCGGAGGTCGAGGGGGAGTGATTGACCTTGTGTTGTTTATCGTTGACCATAACCCCCAGATAGTTCAGCTGACAAACATAGCACTGCCAAGTATTATTAACAGCACTGATGCTCATTCAATTCATGTACCAGAGTAGTTCCCGTCCGAAAAGTAATATTGATGGATCTTCATTAAAATACAGCTGTGTCTGCAGATGCCGCAAAAGATCTACTTATACTTTATTTCTCTCAAACGAGGCCTTAACTCGATTACCGTCATTGGATATCTGCACATGCATGAATGTATAAACTGAGACACATGATCTCGCTGCATTATTACACTCCAGCTGGCTGGGAGGTGAAGCCTGTTGTCCTGAATTGGTAAACCGAAATCCATCCGTATTCATACACCCCAAATTCGCTATGGTAAATCCACTCCTCCGTTTCCTTTAAAGTCAAAAGTTGTATATTTATAAATTTATAAACTATCGCTGACAAAAGATAATTATTTTCCAGCACGTGTTGTAAACGGACATTGCGTTGTATGCGCGTAGTTGCATTGGCAACAAAGTTACATAACCCGATATAATTATATTGGGCCAATATGACAGGATGGAGATCAAGTTCGAGACCCATATTCAGTGTAGGTAGGGGCTTATGCTCATTACCCGACACTTCGGTCAGTCTTTTGTAGACATTCTAGTTTGTGATGATTCTATCTTTCTAAAGCTTCTCATCTCCATATTTGCAATATTTCCTGAATTTCGTAAATATCAAGGAACAGAATGATTCACTAATATAAACAATCTTTTATTATGATCGATGAGCAAGTCGTAGATTACATCCCAAAGCCTATAGGCTCTAGTTAAAATTAATTGTTGTGAAAGTCACCGTTTAATGAAGGGTCAGAATGAATCCAACCTGTTTTAAATTTTCAAATCTGGACAAGTGATTGTCTGAAAAATATAACTGTGTGTCTGACGCGCTTCACTAACTTAACACACACACATCATACATTCAAAGTCAGGTATTCAGTCGTCAGATAAAGCACATTTCAAGTTAAATGCTACACTAACGTTCCGTGTAGTGTTCGACTTGGATATGCGAAGATGGTTCACATACAGCGATCCTGCATCCCTCAGCTGGGGTTCGGTGGGGTATAAAAAGAGAGCCGAAACTTTGTGACTTGATACCTTATCATATTGAGGCCATTGTGAGCCTATTTGCTTCAACGCCAAGTATCATCGGTATATTTAAAATGGTGACAATGAGGGTGTCACTGAATTTTTTTTCTTGAAAAGCTTCTTCTTGCGGTTCCACGTATAAGCACATGTTCCAGTTTTGGTAAAAGTTTGTCCGAATTATTTTCACTGCATGGATGTATGATATGAAATTCATGGTTCAGAGCCCTGGTCCAGATGCTTACATATATATGATACTTGTATCGTACTGGTACAGTAATACTAATGTTTTGTAATTGATATTACTCGTCCAGGCCTAAAGTACCGTATGGTATTTCCTGTTTTATTTAGCCATGTTGATTTAATATGACCGCTACAGTGTTTCGTATTTGCATGTATGTCAATGTCAATTTCCACCAGCAAATCACTGAAACCCACACTACTTCGTTTAATGGCGTAGTCCCTAGTGCCAATTAGACCATTGCTTGTAGATGTAGGACCATAACCTTTCTGCCATTGATGTAGATAAGACAAAGGTGGCAAAGGATTATTTTGCTGGAATTGCGTTTTGTATCGTTTCTACCACCAGGCAAATGCTGCAGTGTTTTTGTACTTACATGCATGCCGTTGCCATGTTGTCAGATTCAATCTCATTACCACACTTTTTTTCCAATCAGAAGCTCCAGGGTGATTAGTTCATCTGTATTAAATCTGGTCTGGAGCTGGCGATGCGGAATTCCCCCTCGTAGGGGGCTGTATATCAGTTACGTTATTGCCTGACCTGTTCGTAGCAATCTAGGCACCCTATCAACTTAATATCGAGTTCTCCCCCTATGAAAACAGACATGCGAGGAGGATGTATTAATATATATTTGCCATCCCGTACACGGCTCACTACTGTATAATTGCTAAACATGGAAATCCCCGTGTCATGCTCTCATGCATGGTTACTGCTTTTACTGGTATATGTGGTATGTATCGAGCTAAGTCGTATCGTGAATCTAGCTGCTTTCCAGTGAATTTAACATGAAAGTACACGAGCTGACTCTGTGTACAAGAAGACCACTCGGGGAATTTGTTATCATAATATTATACACTGCTTGACCTGTACCTTTGGCCTGATTTCCTGATTCGATTTGATTCAATTTTTACTATTAAAGTTGTAGCTGTCTGCCTGTGTTAACTCCACAAACGTGCGATGTAGAGATATAATATTTACAAATTTCAAAAGGTATTGATCATGAGGTTTATTTTGAACCGGGGCCCGGGGGTGGGGATATGGCCACGCTCATATTGTGTTTTCCTATGTTATATGAAGTATATATAATCGGCAAGCTCGATAGACCACATATAAAGGCAGTGCAGAACGTCGTGGTATAGCCTACATGTATTAAGAGGCTGTATTTAGTACAAGTAGTGGCATCAAATCCTACAAAGGGCAGATTGCAGAGGTCCAAAATGTATTGTCCCATAATTCGATAACCGCGTGATGTAGTCATACAATTTATACGTCATTTCAAAGGCCTTGCTCAAGAGAGTAACATACAATTATTTTGTGCGGGACTAGCCACACCCAAATTGTGTTTCCCTGTGTTAAATCTATATGATATACGATATAAAATTGGTGTGGAAAATGGAGTGGGACACATGTGCAGGTATGCTGAGGATGTACATATAAATATGAGCTTCCGATCTTGCATTCAGTAGATTTAAAAAAGCCGTCGTACACATTGTGTTTTTCAATAGGCGGTTGATCTTGAATTGAATTACCCTAACCTATAAAAAAGCTAGCTATTTTTCTATGGGACTAATAGATGAGACTCATATAACGTACCGTATAATATATAAGAATAGGCCGCATTATTGGAAAAATCTTACGGATACAAAATTACAGTACCAAGATAATAATATAAAATGTCCAAGACATTGCCGAGTGAATCATATATGTCTACAATGTCTAGCCAAGGTGTGGATTGTATACTGTGATACTTTAAACTACCTAATTATTGCCAAGTTTATCTACAATGTATACATATCCATCTTCTAATATCTGCCAAACGTCTGATTTTATTTATCATTTAGCAATAGTGTCATCGGCCCTGGTTTTGAAACAATGATTTATTTCAACCGAGAAGACAAATGATTTCACCCCGCGCTCTGATATATAGACAATATTCCTAACTCAGGAATCAGTGGGCGTGTAATCACGATTCATATCTCATCGGACAACTCTTACGAATGGAAGTGTCATGAATGTTTATTTTGGAGCTGGACAAGGGGATTGAAACCATTAACCCTATCTGCCCTGGATTTTTGGGACCTGTCCAGGCCTGGTGGGGGCCGAAATGCCCCCCTCCCCCTAATTATTTTTCTTACCCCTTGACCTAAGGATTCGAAACCTACCACACCAGGCCCTTGGATCAAGCCCTACCAGAGAATGTAAACAAGTCCAAATGGCCGCTTTGATGACGTCACAGTGACGTCATTTTCAAAAACGCCATTTTTTAGTCGATTTTTCTGTCAGATTTTTCGAATTTATTATTTATGCATTTTCGCCGTAAAAACTGCATGATAAATTAGTGAATATTAATGTGATATGAATAAAAGAGTTTTTGCCCATTTTTCGTATCGAGAAAGCTGAAATTTCGGCGAAAAATGACGAAATATGACGAAAATATCACTTTTCTGGTACCTCACCTGGCCGCCATCTTGGATTAACCCATGATCCTTTCCTCGGGGGGATTATGCAAATAGGCTCAAAATGATCTCAATATGACAAACTGCAAGGTCACGGAGTGTCAGCTTGCTACTTTTTGTCGTTCCGGAGATATCACAGAAAGTTTGTTGGGGGGGCTCCCGTTTGCTCCCCATTTTGCTCCCATAATGTATGTCTGTCTGTCAGTCTGTATGTGTTTTTATAATGTGATAACCATACGATGTAGAGATACAATATATATATATATAATTCAAATGGTATTGATCAGGATAGTAACATAGACCTATTACCGAGGGTGGGGGATGGCCACGCCCATATTGTATTTCCCTATGTTACATGGCAGTGTGACTAACGTCACAGGACCTACGAAGTACAGTAGGCATTATGACTCGAACGCGAACTGAACTCTTGAAAATCCCCACCCCCAGTTGAAATCCTGCCTATATTAAGATGGGCATCGCCCAAGTCAGAATAGCCAGTGATTTTCATCAAAAATCACCAGAAATTTTCATCAAAAGTAGGTCAGCTCAGAACTTGTTGGTAACAGTGTCCTAATGCGCCTTCATTCCAAAATAAATAACGATCGCCGATTTAATTTTACAATTTTTTAATTAAAGGAAACAGATTGAATAATATAGGTTCAGTAGATTTCAAGCTTTACGTGTGAAAATACATTTACATCTCTTTAATGGTTTTCAGTGCCCTTGTACAGGATCAAAACAACTTTTTGAATCACATTATTTTCCCAACAATACAACAAATTTTTATATATAGTACTATAGTAGAAAGGTAGCATTTATGTAGTTTACGGTAATTCAACTCAAGACCAACACCTTCTATGCACAAGATAATAATGATTCTATGTCATTCTCCTGGGCATAACCGGTACAATGACGAATAAATAGCGTCTCTACATCACGTTGTTATCTAGATATATGAGACAACACATTTTGGGCATCGGCAATCTGATGAATGTACTATTCCGGTTTTCTTGTTTCACATTATATTCTATGGCGGTTGATCGGTGATTTTCTTCATTGATAAACGTTAAACCACCTCAGCTTCGTTGTGTGAATCGGAATTGCTGTGACATACCAACACACTCCGTGGCAGTGATTCTGTATCCCCTAATCAAGGCATCAAAATGGATCAAGATTTGAAATGACAAGAGAAATTTAGACATATTTTGTTTACACATGTAATTTTTTGTTCAAATTATATCCAAGTGTGATATATAGTCAATATTCAAGAGGTACAAAAAAAACCCAAAGTATGTCCTCATATTTTCACATCCATGCCAAGAAATACTGCATTGAAAAGGGTCCATTTAGCCTACCCTGTTTTATCGCTCTAATCAGCAAATGGCGGGGTCATATTTCTGCTGTCAAAATTGTATTTCCCTCCAAAGTCTTAACCCTTGAATCCCAGTCACACACTCTCTGTTTAATAGGGCCATGTGGCATACAGTGGAAAGGGGATCAATGGCAGGGTATTTTTAGCAGCAGTGGGTAATTTGACCTGAATGTGGTCAATGATGAAGTGTTTGGATGTGAAATAGGACACACGTTAAAGGCTACAGTTTACATACACAATGTATATCTATAACAATATACTGAAGTGTTAATTATAAATCTAATTTTAATCAGAATTATTTCAGATCAGAACTTGCTGGTAACAATGCCCTAATGCACGTTTATGCCAAAAATCAAGGTTCTAATGTCAACGGTTCTCCTTATTTTGCCGACGAAAGGATTTGGATGGACTGACTGACTTACTGACTCATTACCGGACAATTTGCGATCTGTAGCCTACTTCGTAGGAATAAGTGTAAAATCAACATGCAGGAGATAAAATCAGTGCAGGACCTGGTAGTATGCATGTATTCAGAAGATGTATTTAGTACGCCAATTACAAACATCAAATCCTACATTCAGCAGATTGCTGAAGGTGGACTGGCTACACCTAAATTGTGTTTTCCTATGTTATAAGTACACGCGATCGACGATATCAAATTAGAGCCTAATTTGATGTGTGGAAGAATGCATATTTATGCCGAGGCAATATGCATAAAAACGAGCAACAGATCAATCTTGACCTCAGTAGATAGCCAACGATCACTATGTGTTTTCTTAGACGTGATTGGCCTTGAATTGAATTGCCCTAAAATATATATGTGTAACAGGTAGCTGAGACCCGCTTTTGGTATGAATGTGATAAAGAAGTCGTTGTGAGGGAGAATCTTGCGTGGGAATCTTGGCTTATATTTGTTTCCAACGGAGTATATACTATTACGATATATAATGCCTCAGTATAGCACATATTACGGTAGTATTACAAGCGTCTAGTCCGTCATTCATAATCCAGCCGTCGTCCATTAGAGAATATCCGCGTCCATAATCCAAAGACCTATTCCATTTTCCACATAACAGTATTAGCACCAGATTCAAAAAGACAATCATAGTATACATAAACATAGGCTTGTTTAATACTTTGAGTATTATTGGGATATAGTACAGTGTGATTAATTTTCTTACTTGGATTCGATATTGAGCCATTTGTAAACTGTTATACCGTAAACTTCCTATTGCATTGCCAATTGTATCTATATCCATTTTAAATCTATAGTTGGCCAAGCAGTGGATTAGGGAAATTGCGATACAGTGGGACTTGGGGCACGGTGGGACAAGCCGTCTAGATCCTACCTTGTTACAAGCGGAAAGCTACCACACCATACAACACCTATATTGATTATAAATAAAAAATATAATTGGTAAAAAATTACGAGCAAAATTTTAAAGACTGATGAGGATGATATTTTGTTATACGGAGGTTTCAGCAGTGTTTCATTGCTGTTTTCTTACTACCGAGAAAGGAAGGACAAAGGTACGGCTTAACTTATATCTATTTATTATCTCAGATGTATGTGTTTGTTTTGTTTTGTTTTTTCCATAAACAGAAAATATCATGCATCTGGGGAGGACTAGGACACTTTTGCTAGAGCACACTGGGACAATAGTAATCAAATGGTGAAATTTACTTTCATCCTAAAATACTAATATAATGCATTATTTTATTCTAAGGTGATAGTAATTGCTAATCCTATCAGATTTGATGAGTTTTACTAACACTTTCAAAGTCAACTCCACAAATTTGGCACCTGGAAATTATTTTACGTAAAGCATATCTAGAATATCAACTAACTTAACCATCGCTGTTGAATCTTCTAAATGAAACATATTAGTATATACTTGATATAACATATATTTTGATTATTGTCCCTTCGCACCCCAATTGGTGTCCCAGTGTAACCCATAGTGGGGCAACCCATAGTGTTTAAAAACGAATTCTGGAGAAAAGTGTAACAGATATTTCAGAATTTTTTGTATGATTATGCATGTCATACTAAATATAAGTTTTAACGAGAGTGTAGAAGGTCAATAATATTAGAGATTTTTGCAAAAAGGTGAAAACGTCTCAGTGTATCCCAATCTCCGCTACATTAAATACCTAAACTATTTGTACAGCTCGGTGTGAATAAACCGCATTAAACACTTAAATATATCAAAAATTTATTTTAAAAACTACATAAAAATGGTATTATCAGACTGACATTGAAGGTTACAAATATTACCTGGAATTGAATGAGAGGAATTTCTAGATAAAATTGTCATAAAGTTATTTTTATGTTGAATAAGGTCGACGAAGGCCATTGCGAACTGCGAATACATTCTCACAAGTAAATACTATGGTTTACTGAACATTGTAGCACTTGGTCTGTTTTTCTGCGTTGTATCAGAATTGTAAAATGCTCCTGCAACTGCTACTTCACAGGCGTTGGATGCGTCAGGGTCTTTGAATTGAGAGGAATTCGTAACTTGTGTCTAATTCCGCATGTCATACACAATCCCAAGCTACGTTTCGTAACTTGTGTCTAATTCCGCTTAACCCGGGGCTAGGGGCCGTATGAACCCATGTACTTCAAGATCCTCATGGTGCTCATATGAACAGTCACAATCAAAGCGTGACTGAGATACATCTTTTTTAGATGACGACTCTATAACGAATATTATGGATTAAGAATACTGATCAGTGATACGGATTTGATATTTTTGGAACATCATGATGTCTTGCCGGCATCATTGAAAACTGTTGACCGCTTCTCTCTTGCAGGAAACAAGCCTATGTTTATGTATACTATGATTGTCTTTTTGAATTTGGTGCTAATACTGTTATATGGAAATGGAATAGGTCTTTGGAATATTCTCTAATGGACGACGGCTGGATTATGAATGACGGACTAGACGCTTGTAATTTCTGCCTTCCCAAGTTTTAAAATCAACTCAGAACGGTTGACTGAACGTTTTTTTGCCTCTGTAATGTAGTTTACATGCAGTGAAGCATGGAAATTATGTAACCGAGAAGCGACCCCAAGTTACATCTCAAGGCATATTATCTGCAAACCAAATTTGATGAGAAGCTGAATGCATCCTCAACCTATTGGCATGATTGGCTGGAAACCAAATTTTAAATTTGCCACCAGGTGTCGCCATCTGTAGGTGCAAGTGGGCGAAATGCAATCCCAAGGATCATCTCATGACATGGTGTATCAGCATACAAACTTTGGGAAGAATCTGAAAAGGGGTTATTGCCCGGAAAACAAATTTAGATTTGTATGCACAAGTGTGCGAAACACAATCCCAAGTGACATCTTATGGCATATGGATATCAAATTTGAGAAGAATCCGATGAACAGTTGTCAAATTATTGCCAGAAACAAATTTCAGATTTTTCCACCAGATGTCGCCACCAGTATGCAGAAGCAGGTGAAATACAATCCCAAGGGACATATCATGGCATGGTACATGTATCTGCATACCAAATAGGAGAAAAATCTGATGAGCGAAATCAAATTTAGATTTGACACGAGGTGGTGCTACCTGTAAGCAGAAGTGGGCGAAACGCAATCCCAAGCGACATCATGTCATGATATATTCATACCAGATTTAAGAAGAATCTGAGGAGCGGTTCTCAAGTTATTACCCGGAAACAAATCTGGTATTTCGCCATCAGGTGGCACCACCTGTAAGTAAAAGTGAGCGAAAGGCAATCCCATGCAACATATCCTGGCATGATACATGGATGCTAAATCTGAGGAGATTCCGATGAGCAGTTCTCAAGTTAATGGCTGAAAACAAATTTTGATTTTAACACCTGGTGGTGCCACCTATAGGCGCAAGTGGGCGAAATGCAATTTCAAGCGACATCTTAGGTCATGGTATTACCCGGAGACAAATTTGGGATTTTGCCACCAGGTGGCGCCACCTGTAAGTGCAAGTGAGTGAAAGGCAATCCCATGCAACATCTCCTGGCATGGTATTTGCATGCTAAATTTGAGAAGAATCCGATGAGCATGCAGTTCTCAAGTTATTGGCCAAAAGCAAAATTCAGATTTTGTCATCAGGTGGCGTCACTTTCTGAGGAGAAGTGGATAACGCAATCCCAAGCAACATCTCATGGCAAGGTACAATGCATATGCATGCCTAATTTGGGAAGAGCAGTTCTCAAGTTATTGCCGGAAACCAAATTTCGAGCAACATTTCAAAGCGTTTCAAAGTTATTGCTTGCAGCACAAAAGAACGGAAAGAACCCTAGCGGCACCACCTACAGGCAGATCTTTCTGAAACGCAATACCAATCAACATCTTGTCACAAGGAATGCATATGCCAAATATTGAAGAAACTAGATACAGTCGATCGAATACGATTGGAGGCATGCCTTTTGCATCTTTAGTAAAGGAAACATTCATTATTTGTGAAGAAAGTAAAAATGTAAAACTTAGGAAAAACATCATTAACATGGCCCCATAAGATCATGGATGCCTAGAGGATAGGTACCCACATAGCAAATTTAAAAGAATCCATTAAGGTCCAACAGTAACTGTCCGGAAATGCAATTTTACTTTGGCCCTCCGATAGCGCCATGTGTAGGCAGATAGGCATAACAAATAATCCCAACCGAGATCTTGAGGCAAGATCCCTTGACATAGGAAATAGAAAATGTTAACTTGGCCTACAGGTGGCGCCACCTATGAGCAGATCGACAAGAAAAACAATACCAAGTGAAACCTTCAGGTAAGCTACATGTATACCAAACTTGGAAAGAATTCATTCAAGTATTAATACCTTATTGTCCGGAAACATAATTTTAAATTTGCCCCCAGGTGGCACCACCTATAAGTGGATCAGCATGAAAAACAATGCCAAACGAGAAATTGAGGCGAGGTACCTACACACCAAATTTGGAATGAATCGGTACAGGCTTTCAAAAGTTATTGTCTGGAAACACTTAACTTAGCTTTCAGGTGATCCCCCTATCAACATGAAAAACATTCCCAAGCCAGATCTTAGGCAAGGTACCACCACACCAAATTTGGAAAGAATCCTTAAGGTTTTCAAGAATTATTGTCTGGAGATGCAATTTTAACTTGGCCCGAGGTGGCGCCACCCAGAAGCGGATTGGCATGAAAAACAATTCCAAGCAAGATCTATAGACAAGGGACATATTTACCAAATACAAAAACATGGGTCTGTGCCTGATAAATTGAAACATTTTGGGGTTGCAATTATCACAATATTGCAGACAACACACATTTCAGCTTCTGTCAGAATATATTGAGGATATATATGCTCAAACACAATATATGAGGGTCGGGCGAGGGCTAGTTTGGGAGATAGAGGGTGCGGCTCGACGCCCTGGGGATGGGGGCATGCTCTTCTTGAGGGTAGTGGTAGGTGTGGTGCCGTGAAAGCCATAGAAAGCTCCCTGTACATGAAACAACCACACTGACAACTGCATGCCATCATCTGTGAGTCCGAAAAACCACAAGGTGGAATTCAATTCAATTCAGGAAATTGATCATATGCACAGTGTGCACCCAAACTTTAGGAACTCAGTTGTAATTAATATAGTAAGTTACACGTGTGAACACAAATGGTTCCTGCAGAAGCTTTTGGGTAAATCATATGATGCGAGATACAATTATTTGATAGCCAACTTGACGGAAATGTTCTCCATTTAAGGCGACACGAAATTCAAAACTAACATGGGTTCGGTACTGCGGGAAATCCCCCGCCAGTTATTTCATATTATACTTCTGAAATAAAATATCGTTCCTGCAAAAGCTTTAGTGTAAATCATATGATGTGGAATAGAATGACTGGACAGCAAATTTAAGAAAATGGTGTCCTTCATTTAAAACGACATGAAATTCAAAACTAACCGCAAGAAGCGGAAGAAAGAAGGAAAATAACAAACGCATTTAGGGATGCCTAATTATTAGACAAAGCATTTGGAAGTTATCGCTTGTGAAGAATTTGAATGGAAATCACGGACATGCACAGAAGATTGGAACAAAACCCAGTGGCGCCACCTTCAGGTGGATCTTGCTGAGACGCAATACCTACCCATGTCTGGTCACAAGGAGTGTATATGCTAAATTTCGAAGGAATCCGACAAAGCTTTTGGAAGTTATCGCCTGTGAAGAATTTGAACAGACATCCACAGATACAAAGAGAGCAAGACCCATTTTAACTGTAACAGACACGAAGAAGCGAAACTCAGTGGCGCCACCTTCAGGCAAATGTTACTGAAATCCAGTACGCAACTGCGTTTTCTCACAAGGAATGCGTATGCCGAATTTCGGAAGAGTCCTAGAAAGCGTTTGGAAGTTATCGCTTGTAATTGACATCTTTAACTTGGCCCGAGGTGGCGCCACCCAGAAGCGGATTGGCATGAAAAACAATTCCAAGCAAGATCTATAGACAAGGGACATATTTACCAAATACAAAAACATGGGTCTGTGCCTGATAAATTGAAACATTTTGGGGTTGCAATTATCACAATATTGCAGACAACACACATTTCAGCTTCTGTCAAGATATATTGAGGATATATATGCTCAAACACAATATATGAGGGTCGGGCGAGGGCTAGTTTGGGAGATAGAGGGTGCGGCTCGACGCCCTGGGGATGGGGGCATGCTCTTCTTGAGGGTAGTGGTAGGTGTGCTGCCGTGAAAGCCATAGAAAGCTCCCTGTACATGAAACAACCACACTGACAACTGCATGCCATCATCTGTCAGTCCGAAAAACCACAAGGTGGAATTCAATTCAATTCAGGAAATTGATCATATGCACAGTGTGCACCCAAACTTTAGGAACTCAGTTGTAATTAATATAGTAAGTTACACGTGTGAACACAAATGGTTCCTGCAGAAGCTTTTGGGTAAATCATATGATGCGAGATACAATTATTTGATAGCTAACTTGACGGAAATGTTCTCCATTTAAGGCGACACGAAATTCAAAACTAACATGGGTTCGGTACTGCGGGAAATCCCCCGCCAGTTATTTCATATTATACTTCTGAAATAAAATATCGTTCCTGCAAAAGCTTTAGTGTAAATCATATGATGTGGAATAGAATGACTGGACAGCAAATTTAAGAAAATGGTGTCCTTCATTTAAAACGACATGAAATTCAAAACTAACCGCAAGAAGCGGAAGAAAGAAGGAAAATAACAAACGCATTTAGGGATGCCTAATTATTAGACAAAGCATTTGGAAGTTATCGCTTGTGAAGAATTTGAATGGAAATCACGGACATGCACAGAAGATTGGAACAAAACCCAGTGGCGCCACCTTCAGGTGGATCTTGCTGAGACGCAATACCTACCCATGTCTGGTCACAAGGAGTGTATATGCTAAATTTCGAAGGAATCCGACAAAGCTTTTGGAAGTTATCGCCTGTGAAGAATTTGAACAGACATCCACAGATACAAAGAGAGCAAGACCCAGTTTAACTGTAACAGACACGAAGAAGCGAAACTCAGTGGCGCCACCTTCAGGCAAATGTTACTGAAATCCAGTACGCAACTGCGTTTTCTCACAAGGAATGCGTATGCCGAATTTCGGAAGAATCCTAGAAAGCGTTTGGAAGTTATCGCTTGTAACTGACATCCACGGACACAAAGAAGCAAGATCCATTTTGACCCAGTGGCGCCACCTTCAGGCAGATGTTGCTGAAATGCGATACCGACTGGCGTCTTGTTGCAAGGAATGCGTGTGCCGAATTTCGGAAGAATCCAACAAAGCGTTAGGAAGTAATCATTCGAACAGACATGCACGGACATCCCCGGACATGCACGGACACATAGAAGCAAGAACCATTTTGATGCAGTGGCGACACCTTCAGGCAGATGTTGCTGAAATGCGATACCGACTGGGGTCTTGCCGAATTTCGGAAGAATCCAACAAAGCGTTAGGAAGTAATCATTCGAACAGACATGCACGGACATCCACGGACATGCACGGACACATAGAAGCAAGAACCATTTTAAAGTCCCCCGGCCGCGTTGCGGCGGGGGACAAAAAAGCTAGCTATTTTTCTATGGGACTAATAGATGAGACTCATATAACGTACCGTATAATATATAAGAATAGGTTGCATTATTGGAAAAATCTTACGGATACAAAATTACAGTACCAAGATAATAATATAAAATGTCGAGTGAATCATATATGTCTACAATGTCTAGCCAAGGTGTGGATTGTAGACTGTGATACTTTAAACTACCTAATTATTGCCAAGTTTATCTACAATGTATACATATCCATCTTCTAATATCTGCCAAACGTCTAATTTTATTTATCATTTAGCAATAGTGTCATCGGCCCTGGTTTTGAAACAATGATTTATTTCAACCGAGAAGACAAATGATTTCACCTTGCGCTCTGATATATAGACAATATTCCTAACTCAGGAATCAGTGGGCGTGTAATCACGATTCATATCTCATCGGACAACTCTTACGAATGGAAGTGGCATGAATGTTTATTTTGGAGCTGGACAAGGGGATTGAAACCATTAACCCTATCTGCCCTGGATTTTTGGGACCTGTCCAGGCCTGGTTGGGGGTCGAAATGCCCCCCTCCGCCTAATTATTTTTCTTACCCCTTGACCTAAGGATTCGAAACTTACCACACCAGGCCCTTGGATCAAGCCCTACCAGAGAATGTAAACAAGTCCAAGATGGCCGCTTTGATGACGTCACAGTGACGTTATTTTCAAAAACGCCATTTTTTAGTCGATTTTTCTGTCAGATTTTTCGAATTTTTTATTTATGCATTTTCGCCGTAAAGACTGCATGATAAATTAGTGAATATTAATGTGATATTAATAAAATAGTTTTTGCTCACTTTTCGTATCGAGAAAGCTGAAATTTCGACGAAAAATGACGAAAATATCACTTTTCTGGTACCTCACCTGGCCGCCATCTTGGATTAACCCATGATCCTTTCCTCGGGGAGATTATGCAAATAGGCTCAAAATGATCTCAATATGCCAAACTACAAGGTCACGGAGTGTCAGCTTGCTACTTTTTGTCGTTCCGGAGATATCACAGAAAGTTTGGTGGGGGGGGCTCCCGTTTGCTCCCCATTTTGCTACCGTAATGTCACTATGTGTTTTCTTAGACGTGATTGGCCTTGAATTGAATTGCCCTAAAATATATATGTGTAACAGGTAGCTGAGACCCGCTTTTGGTATGAATGTGATAAAGGGGTCATTGTGAGGGAGAATCTTGCGTGGGAATCTTGGCTTATATTTGTTTCCAACGGAGAATATACTATTACGATATATAATGCCTCAGTATAGCACATATTACGGTAGTATAACACTTTGAGTATTATTGGGATATAGTACAGTGGGATTAATTTTCTTACTTGGATTCGATATTGAGCCATTTGTAAACTGTTATACCGTAAACTTCCTATTGCATTGCCAATTGTATCTATATCCATTTTAAATCTATAGTTGGCCAAGCAGTGGATTAGGGAAATTGCGATACAGTGGGACTTGGGGCACGGTGGGACAAGCCGTCTAGATCCTACCTTATTACAAGCGGAAAGCTACCACCCCCATACAACACCTATATTGATTATAAATAAAAAATATAATTGGTAAAAAATTACGAGCAAAATTTTAAAGACTGATGAGGATGATATTTTGTTATACACACTTAGCCCAGAAGGTGTAAATTACACCTCTACGGGGTGTAAATGGCTTGTCCCAGGGCTAACACCCTTTTGGGTGTGAATTAACACCCTCTCCGAAAGGTGTAAATTTACACCTTCTCGAAAAGGTGTTAAGTTACACCTTTTTTGCTCACATTACACCTTCCATGGGTGTTCATTCACACCTTCTGAATAAAATTTGCACCTTCCAGACAAATTTATAAGCATATTTTGGGGGGATCCCAGCATCCCATGGGTGTTTATTTACACCTTTTGACCACAACTAAACTTTTCAGTGGTGTTAATTTACACCTTTTCAACAGAATTACACCTTCTTTGGGTGTTCATTTACACCTTTTGGGCAAATTTGAAACATCTAGGGGTGCTAAAATACACCTTCTGGTGATCATTCCATCTTCCAGGGGTGTTAAATCACACCTTGTTAGTAAGAATTACACCTTTCATTGGTGTTAATTTACACCTTTTGACCGAGATTACACCCTCTTGGGTGTTTATTTACACCATTTGGCCAAAATTAAACCTTCTAGAGGTGCTAAAATACACCTTCTTGAGACAATTCCATCTTTCAGGGGTGTTGATACACACCCATTTCGTGAGAATTACACCTTCAAAAGGTGTTAATTTGCACCTTTTTAGTGAGAATTAGTGGTGTTCGTACCACCCAGTAGTGGCTCTTGGTTGAGGTACACAATAAGAACATTAACACAAAATCTATGTATGATATATTTTATTAAGGAAATCACAAAAAGCACATTTACATTGGTCTTTTCATGTTAGCCTTTACTGATATCATAGTTCACTCTCAATCGCTGGAAGCACACAGTTCAAACGATTAAAAATACAAGCATCCCAATCCAACCTAAATTGAGCCCGTTATGTTCATGTCACTTATGCCTCCAACTTTCACCCGCCTACAGATATCGTAAACAGATATTTGCCAAAGAATAATTTCCTTAATGACAACGGGTGGGGGGTGGGCAGATCTTTGCCATGGAATACTTTTATGGGAATACTTTTGTAGATGACCCTCTGGGGTGCCTAGCCTCTGAGAACGAAAGTCGAAAACTCTCAGAGAGTAGGGCGTATCAGGTAACAAAAATGGCAATGACACTGGATGGGAGAGTTGGGGAGGGGGGGAGGGAAGAGTTGTACATAATCTTCTGGGATGCCTAGCCGGAGACCGAAAATCGAAAACTCTGAGAGTAGGGTATTACAGGTAACAAAAATGGCAATGACACTGGGTGGGGGAGTTGTTGTTGGGGGGGGGAGTGAGGATAACTGTCATGGAATGCTTTTGTACATAACCTTCTAGGGTGCCCTGGCCTCTGAGACCGAAAATCAAAAACTCTCAGAGAGTAGGGTATAACAGGTAACAAAAATGGCAATGACACTTGATGGGGAGTTGGGGGGGGGGGGGACAAGCGGTAAAATATACACATTAATATGTGTCCGAATGTTCATAACAGGGGTTTTATTAGAAGGCGACAATTTTTGGGACTACTTTCAACAGGGCAGCCACCTACTTTGCTTAGTTGTCTGTATTACTCAATGTTAAATGCCATAATAATAGCCTGCTACCTCGGTGAATTTCCACCTACTTGAAAAGTTAATGAAACCCTTACATAAGTATGATACAGCGTCATGGTTCAAGAATGTTTTTCTGTAAGTGAGAAGTAGCTCTTACTGCTTCTGTAACTTTGTCACCGTGTTAACTTTCTCCTTGTAGCGTATATTGAAAAACCAATATGCAGCGAGCAGGCACTTCAATCCCAGCAGGAGATCCGTCGTGTCCAAAAGCTTCTGCTTCTCCACATAGAGATGGTATCCGCGGTCTCCTTATTGGAACCCTGGTGCACAATTATTAGTGTCATAACAGCAGGAGTTACCTGAAATTAAAATAAAAGATATATAAGCATATGGGATTGATAGTATTCTTCAATCATAATCTTTTACCATCATGACCATTGAGTCTTCTAAATTATACGTTGAATGTTCAAAAACCTTTTATTCTGTCTGCGGATGTAATAATAAATCATACCGTGTGTACAGGTAGGTGTCAGTTTGTACGCTGGACAGGCTTAGAAAATATCAAACCAGGCGAAATTCCAATTCGAACCAGCATCGCTCATTACTAAGTTATATATTTACATACACGTAATATAGGGGAAAAGAGAAGAAATACAGTTTCCGCCTTCAACGCCCTAAAGTTTTTACTTGTATACTCATCGACGTTGTATGTTAGATCTATGTGATTAGCATCAGGAACTATATCGATTACACTCGTGATGAATTATTCACTTACTTCTTTTTGGATCAGCATGGTTAGGTCTTCTTTGAAATGGTCCACAATGACTGGCACCACAGCAATGGCCAGTTGATCTGTATGAGAAAAAGAATCCATATTAAATTAAATGATGAAAAATACATCTTGACAGCTCCATCCAGCCTCCCCGCCCCCATTTCGTTTTGCTTTCAATGGTTGAAAGAAGGCAGTTTCAGCTAATTATCTCCCTGCGATTTAAATTACAATAAACAACCCATTCAGGGATAAAATGTGTAGGAAAATGATATTTTTATTTGGCAAACAATTGCATGTCCAATAATCCCAACACAGTAGTCGAGCCCAGCCCATGTAACTGAATCAAGTTTTCATTCTTTGGAAAAGAAACAAAACTACGGTAATCAGACTGTATGAAAGTTGACTTACACAGTTGATTGTTCAAGTTGAGAATGCATTTCCATGGTGTCACTTGGACCAGTGTCTGTGCTTTCCTGAAATGGGGAAAAATATAAAATTTTCAACTGCGGTTTAAGGACGCACATAAGTAATGGCTATATCCTGCGTAGTCTGCATAGAAACAGGAAACTTATTAAAATTAGCAAAGGTTCCGGTCAGATTTCACTATACTAGGTTATTTGAATAGTTCTGACATAATTAATGATTATATTTTCATGATCTGTGAATAGCAGTGATTCAATTCCAAACACTGCTTTGTGGTGCGAATACATTGGGTATCATATGGAATATCAAAGACGGGGTAGACATCACAGGAGAACATGAATCATTGATACCTTATAATCAGTACGCGCTGGAACATTGTGAAATGCTCCATCTGTTGTCGTATGCGGTAATATCTTGATTTTGGACTTATCGGGTATCTCATCCTGGTTCTCGAGGTCCACGAACTCTTTAAAATCAGCATCATACAACTGGAAAATAAACAAATCACATTTAACTAAGTGCCGCAAACAATCTATCAGTCAATCTTGTCCCATATACCCACGAAACTAAGCCGTCATATACCCACGAAACTAAGCCGTCATATACCCACGAAACTAAGTCGTAGGAGCCGAAGAGAACCTACAAAAACCGATCCTCCAGTCCAGCCCAGCTCTTTTTAAACATCATATAAGTCTGGCTTCATATTCATAAAATTATATGGGTAAATAGTAAGGGTAAATAGTACCTCAAAATATCCCAGGCATATCGTTCCATGATGATCCACGTGTTCCACTGGACGTTATTAACTATTCCTATTACACTGTGTGCTAAAATTCACTGTAAGTATACTGCATTAAACTGACCAAAGCTATCACTGAACAAATTTATGCCGCCATATTGGATTCGCATTCAGGCAAATTAACTCCCATTTTTTATGTGAGCTGAGCAGTTGGAAGTACATTTTCAACAGTGACGTGTTCGAGGTAGTTGCACTCCTATCTAATGAAGATAATACTAATAAATATGTGCGACTATAGTGGGCTAAATCGACACGATTTCGCAAAGTTTGAAACAAACCTTCCCCGAAGAAAATCAAACCGCCCTCCATTTTGTCCCACGTGATCCTTGTGCACATGCGCATTGACTAGTATCATTTATAACCTGGTTCCCGAACACAATGGTATAGGGTAACAAACACCTACATAATCGGGGCACCGGGCTAACCAGTTCTGACTCGTTTCTATCTCATATAAGGGCCTACTATTGATGACATTTAAATAGAATTTCTATATGTTTAAGGATCACGAAATTGATTGGGTCAAATAATCTGTCTGAGCAGATTATATTAATCAAATTTTGCAAAAGTGTATGTTATCATAGCACCGTATTTTTTCGCATGTATGTTGATTCGACAAAGTTTCGAGCTTGTTCTGTTCTGTTGGCAGAAGTTGAAAGAAATACCGTGAGCAAAAGAAAATGCTCAATCGAGTCACAATTTTAGCACAGTTGAAACTATATTTCGATCACTGGTTCCGACAGTATAAAAATATATTCTCCGGTATAAATTGTCTATAAGATGTAACATTTTCTTCACCCTCTAAATACATACCTGTTTACATGTATCTCCCTGGGTTCACAGGGGCAATTATATTGTACAAATATTTAAAAATGGCATATTTACCTGGAAGGTTACGTCGTTAATGCCAATTAGATCAGCTAAGGTAGCATTCTGTGAAATGTGATCTTTAAGGTCCGACACGCTGGGAGTTGCAAACGGTAAAGCGATTTTCTTTCGGTTCTCACCGATCAACAGCAGGCAAGTCGCCATCTCGAAAAAAGTCCCTTTTGATGGATAGAACGAGCGACGTGAAAAAACAGCTGTGCGCAATTTATCGTAATGGAAGTTTGTTTTGGAGTAATATCGCGTCGGCTTATATTGGAAATGGTGGACAGCATGGAAAGCGAAGCCATGTTTATTTACAAATTCATGAACAATAGAAGCGATGCATATATTGTTAGGCATTGGCAGAATAAACTAATTGAGCAATAGAATCATCACCGATATGGATAGTTTAACCAAAACTTTGCGTTACCGTCAAAGAGATATGAGATAAAGGCAGGCCACGGATTATGATTATAGTGTGTTAACAGGGGTCGTTTCCGGACAGGATGGTAACCATTACTTTATCAAGTAATAATTTGTGACGATAATCGCACAATTGTTATTGGGTAATATGCACCACAGGCTGTCATGATTATCACTTCGAGCCGTTTAGTCCATTTCACACCTTCCTGTCTCAGTGGTTCAATCAAAGCCTATAAGTTGTACAGTTTCCGTTGTATTCACTGCTTATTGTGCAAATCCCCCATTGAAATGAAGTTGAAAATCACTTTATCTGATAGCTAAGCAGTTATCAGCACTGTAGATATCGATCTGATAACTTCTTACATTGGTCGACAAACAACGTGCTTTTGTCGACTCTGCATGATACATAATATTTACAATACTGTTGATATTCAAAACCCCAGACTCCCCCCCCCCCCTCTAGTGCTCTCACTCAAGGTTGAGCCCAAGATTAGTCTTGGGCTCAACCTTGAGTGAGAGCACTAGAGCGGCTGTTCAATTTTCACTCCCTCTTAAAACCGACTGGGGGATTGACTCTTATGGTCTGCAGCTCGTTTTTTTAAATAATATTTCCGTTGGAATTTTTACCCAAATGTTAGAGAGACTGGTCAAATTGTTAGATCCATGGATTTAATTTTGTGTAGAAAGTTGGGGTGCTTGAAAATTTTGATGGTTTATCGTAAGCATGACAAAGAAATACATTTCCTCAACATAGAAATTAAGTTCCAAATGTGTATGGAAAATTAAGTATTTACACCTTTTTAACACCTTTCAATAAATTTACACCTTTACGGGTGTAAAATCAGGGTTGGAATCAATCTTCATACATTTGCACCTTTTCTACACCTTATTTACACCTCCTAAGGGTGTAAACATGAACCCAGAAGGTGTAAACGTTTGATTTACACCTTTTTTGCACCTTTTTTACACCTTCTGAGCTTAGAGTGTACGGAGGTTTCAGCAGTGTTTCATTGCTGTTTTCTTACTACCGAGAAAGGAAGGACAAAGGTACGGTTTAACTTATATCTATTTATTATCTCAGATGAATGTGTTTGTTTTGTTTTGTTTTTTCCATAAACAGAAAATATCATGCATCTGGGGAGGACTAGGACACTTTTGCTAGAGCACACTGGGACAATAGTAATCAAATGGTGAAATTTACTTTCATCCTAAAATACTAATATAATGCATTATTTTATTCCAAGATGATAGTAATTGCTAATCCTATCAGATTTGATGAGTTTTACTAACACTTTCAAAGTCAACTCCACAAATATGGCCCCTGAAAATTATTTTACGTAAAGCATATCTAGAATATCAACTAACTTAACCATCGCTGTTGAATCTTCTAAATGAAACATATTAGTATATACTTGATATAACATGTATTTTGATTATTGTCCCATCGCACCCCAGTTGGTGTCCCAGTGTAACCCATAGTGGGGCAAACTGGGACACATTTTTGTACGTGTTTAAAAACGAATTCTGGAGAAAAGTGTAACAGATATTTCAGAATTTTTTGTATGATTATGCATGTCATACTAAATATAAGTTTTAACGAGAGTGTAGAAGGTCAATAATATTAGAGATTTTTGCAAAAAGGTGAAAACGTCCCAGTGTATCCCAATCTCCCCTACATTAAATACCTAAAACTATTTGTACAGCTCGGTGTGAATAAACCGCATTAAACGCTTAAATAGATCAAAAATTTATTTTAAAAACTACATAAAAATGGTATTATCAGACTGACATTGAAGGTTACAAATATTACCTGGAATTGATTGAGAGGAATTTCTAGATAAAATTGTCATAAAGTTATTTTTATGTTGAATAAGGTCGACGAAGGCCATTGCGAACTGCGAATACATTCTCAAAAGTAAATACTATGGTTTACTGAACATTGTAGCACTTGATCTGTTTTTCTGCGTTGTATCAGAATTGTAAACTGCTCCTGTTTTCCCAATGTGTCTCGATGTCCCTGAACCATGCCACAACATTGACAGCTACAAAGTTAGTCACGTATGTTATAACACATTTTAATCCACCAGAAGTAGTCCGAGTCGATATTGTTTTATACACGGATAGTCCAAATGTGTCGCTCAACTTGTTAAGATATGTCCCAGACGTTGGGTCTTTCCTGTAAAATTTTATTGTTCAGACCTTTGTATTACTGAAAGACTACCAGTCTAAACTCATTGCTGTACCCAGAAACGTTACTCCCTTGTTTCGTGACTCCTACAGCAAATAAGAACCAGGCTTTTTAATGGCAAACTGAAACGCTATAGCTTGTAATTCTGATCAATTATTTTCATATACATTATGGTGAAATTCGATGGAAATTCGACGAAAACTTGAATGTTACTAAGAGAAATATTTTTCATCTTTTATCTCATACCGTTCAATATCTTTAATATTGAAGTCAAGTTAATTGTTTTATGAAAAATGTCAATTTGGAAATGGTGATTAATTAAAAAACAACTGTATAACTATCCCAGGCTCGGTAAGCATGATTACTTGTTAAGGTCTTGCAGCCTCTGGTGATTTCGAAATGAAGATTTTTTTTGTTTTGCACAATTATTTCACCTTGTGATATGTGGTAAAGAAATGATTGACTAGGTGAAATTTTAACCTTGAAAATCTCACTGCTTGTGACAAAAATTGTTTCCTAATTGAGCAGAGCAGACTTCAAGCTGTGAGATTAACATTATTACTGTCAGTATTCATTGCTGTAGACTCCAAGACAGAGCATAGCGTTGCTAATATGCTGTATTCGGTTATCTGGAGCTTCATTCTTTCTTTTCCGCCGTTTTACAAAGAAAATCGTTTATTACTTGAAAACTATTGCTCGCAGGAATTTGAAATTTGGCATGATTGTTCTAAACTATAGGTATAGGGACAAAAGTGGTGCCTAATTTGTTTATTATTTCCTGATTGCTGAGATATTATTTTTAAAAGTTTGACTGGAGTTTTTATTAGGCTTAAAAAAAGCCTCAGATAATATCTATTCCGAAATTGGAAGCTTTTATACATATCGATTTCACCAATATATTTTCATTATGGTAATCCTAGTAATAAAGGTGTAATTATCTTCATAAATGTATCGGAAAATGGTCGGAATAGAAAGACAAATCAATTTGTTCTGCTCGCCTGGAAAGGGAAGGCTGTTAACTCAGGCCGATCACCGTAGACTTTGTCTAAAGACCGGCAATTTACCAGATTGGGCCTTTTGGAACGACGGGTGGAAGAGACTTAATCAAATTAGCTCATTTCAATTCTGACAGAGTTTAAAAGTACAAAATGTTTTCTTTCGTTCACGACTGTGACAAAAAAAATCGAATTCTGCAAACAATGTCGGGTTTCATATCCAGGTGTTATTTATCTGTTTGGCCGTCCGTACTTGTGTTTTACTGAAGTGTAATAAATGATTGTCGTTTCTAGGAAAAGTGAAATGCGTACAGGTACCGTTTGTGTTTCCCTATACTGAGCTCATGGCCTTACACGGGTTCGCCTGCACATACAGCGGTCGGACAAAAACGTATTTTCCCGTTGATTTCTTCAACTTACAAACTGTTACAGGCGCGGCGGAGCGACTCGAATATTGGAGGAGGGGGGCAGGACAGGCCCCTCCCTCAGACGGGGGTCCTCCCCCGGAACATTTTGGAGTTTTAGACTTGATTTAACGCACTTTGGCGCTTCTGAGAACTTTGAAAGGGATAGCATATCTCGCAATAAAACCGTCTCATAAGAGCTAAAAAAAGATCCAATCGGCGTTCTTCAATGAAATTTCCCCCACGTTGCTTCGAAAATAATTCGCCGATGATATGTGTCAACTATTATACCCACCCACCCAAGTGAAAAGTTACAGGCCCTGTCATGTTGACGAAGTCAGCTCCCCCGCCGCATCTGAACTGAATTACAGAACGAGTGCCTGGACATGAGGCTGCAGTGTCCGGTGCTCAGTAAAGGTTATTTGTCGGTGAAATAGGCGGAGAGCTTTATAAACACAAACTATTGATGGACATTGTGCTGTTCGTTGATTAGACAGAACGAACTTCATGGAGAAGTTGAGACATGATCGTATATTCCAGTGTTTCAAATGTAAACACGGTCAATACTTGAGGCTTCTGAAGATGTGATCGGGGGGACGGGGGTACTTCCCTGGAAAGTTTTGGAATTTCAGACGGTTCTCTACACATATCTGACCCATTTCAAGGCACGTCAGTTACAATTATTGAGGGGGCCAAAGTGGTCCTTGGCCCCCCCCCCCTTCTTTTCGTATTGGAGGGGCCGGACCCCCGCTGCCCCCCCCCCGGCTCCGCCGCGCCTGTGTTAAGAGAACTTGCACATGACTGTTTTCATCTGAGATTTCGTATAGACAAGCTTGTAAACAGTTTTATTTTAATTGTGAAGTCGGAAGAACTCGTAGTTTTTATATGCCTATATTAGAGCAACATAATTTCTCGGTCTGCTTCATCTCCTGCAGGGCCAGATGCAGGCATCTTGTCGATTTTCTCGTCTTTGGACTATTTGTGGTCATTATTTCCGTCATTGTGTGTCAGTACAATTATCCGAAATGCAGCTTCAACATTACTTCGCTAAATGCACAAAAATTGCCGGTGAAAACGGAGAAATGGAAGAGGACGAAACTTCCGTGGTAGCATATGAATCTGTATGCTGACTGCTGTCCGATTGCGGATGTCTCACACGCGTGACGTATTCAACAGAATGCATTCAAGCTCTGTGTTGAGGTTTTGCTCGTCACTATTTCTATACGGGTGGAAGTTGTAAGACAATTTGTAAATGTAAGATATCCGTGGATTGATAATCCGTCGAGCAGGATAGGAGTGTTTGGGGGTCCCTCTAGATATCAAAAATAAAAGATTGAATAACCATTGAAACGTGATCTCGAATTATCAAGAATAGTGCTAGTTGTTTTGAGTCGTATTTAAAAGTTGGTCTATACTCTTGGTTACGGAGGGCAACCTCTTAAATGGCTATGTTTGAAAGCAAAAACGTGTCAACATTGTCTCTAACTTTGACGTGCACGCTTAGCAAGTCATTTTACACGACAGGTACAATGTGAGTAATTCAGTTGTGCATGTTATGCTGCAAAGCCCAAAGGTGAACACAAATGTTTATTATATATGACTAGCAGTGAATTTCTTCATTTGATTGGCCCACTGAACGTCACGTGATAACTCACAAAAAGTTATATTCACAGGTCAAAGTTTTACATTCACCGACCGGTGGATATAACTTTTGTTTACGTCACTGTCGAAGCCTATCACGCGACTGACGTCACTTCTAACACCTGTTGTACGGCTGGCGGCAGTTGCTTAATCAGACCCGATTATGGACATATTCTCAACGATAATCTTCATAATAGACATAATTCTTCTTTGAATATTTAATGCGTACATTTAATATGTATATTCAACGAAAAAATCCAAGCAATTGCGATTGTTTCATATAATCTATAATTGTCTTCTGTTAGAGCCTAACCCAAGGGTATCTTTTGGTAAGTTTCATCCCTCTAGCTCAAGGGGTAAGAAATATAAATAAGGGTGCCAAAATGAACAACCCCCCCCCCACCCCCCAGGCCTGGACAGGTCTCAAAAGCCCAGGGTTAAGTATCTATGTTGCAGTAGGAAGCTCACTTTCCGTTGAGTATTTCGTCATCTAGTCGAGAGATACCTGCACTGATAATGATTCGTGTTTTTTGCCCCTCGTTGTGTATTTTGCCAACAAGATGTTCCATATGGTTGATATATGTTTCTAACTCCAAGACTTAAATGTCGTTAATGATCAAGTGTAGAGTAACATTCTATGGGTCATCTGTATCATATTTTTCCACTGCGTCCTGCTCTTGTCTGGAATTACAGACTGGAAAAATTTCAGCATGGCATCTCCCATTCAGTTTAACATCAAGTCTAGTTAGGTGCGAGTTTCCAATTGCGAGTGCTTTGGATTTTGAGCTGTACTGTTTCACAGCATCGCGGCTGTCTTATAACTTTTGTGTTGCTATAGTTTCTTAACTGAAATCATGTAGATCTTCAGTCTTGATATCCTGTAAATATTTATTCATTTGTCCAACTGTGTCCGTCGCCGTCGCCGTTGTCATTAAATCTGCTGAACTTTTTGTATATCCCGGGCAAGTGAAAGCAAACTGAAAGCGCGTGTTTTGACGATGGCGGGAATTGCATCGTTTATACAACATGGTGTGTGTCTACCTCGAACGTCACTCTTTCGCGGGAGAGCTGCATGGTACGCTTGCATCAAGATTTCGTAGTTTTGAAACCTCGAATTTTCTACCCTTAATAATGCTGATTAGAAAAAGTTACATAGTCTATCAGGAATTGAGTATAATATGTACTATATACGGAACTATTTTCCAAAAAAGAATACTAAAGAGGCATCGACCAAATTTGATGCCAAATCAGTTAAACCCGTCCTCTATCCTTCAGTAGTTTTTTGTTTGTTTGGTGATATTATTTTTATGGATCCCCTTGACATACTTATCATATGATAATTTCGTGGAATCGAACGACCTCGAGTCAATGTTAAACAATAAAATTTAGTTTGTTTATTCTAGTGAAGCCATTCACCTATCTGCAAATTGTTGCTATTTTATTCTGTTTCCACCTTTTTCGAGTTACATATCACTGGCGGCACAAGCATTATCATAATGATACCCTTAGTTAAGTCTGATTCTCCAGAGAAGTATGAAGCTCTTGAATTGAAATGATGGTATAGTCCTCATTATACGGAGAGGAAAGCTTAATTTTCTGATTTTCTTTCTCTCCTTTGAACTTTGAAATATAGGTACACAAGAAAACTGATTGATGCTGATGCAACAATGCCGGCGAAAACGGTTGTAGCTTATAATCTGCGTATTACAAGCCGATTACGTGTGCAACTGGTGAATACGATGCACCATTATGGTTAAAAAAAACGTCGATTTGTTTGTTTTCATTAAAGGTTTGACTAATGTAGTTCGCGCAAGGACCAATCTGGAAAGTGTGGAGTTAGCCGGAAGATAAGTGCTTGCTGTCAAAATGTGCACATGAACCGCATGTCAAACTAGGATTTGAAAGTAATATTCTCTGGTTGACGTATTAAGTCACTTCACATAGCCTGATGTAAGAGTTCGTACTGTGGCATTATATGGGACCCATCGTCAAGCCACTATTTCTTTATTGATGTATGTCATTGTAAATTAAGCCTAGAACGACTTTTTCTACACATCAATCCGATCCGCGTGTTTTACTGTTTCGAGTTTTTAGTAACTCGCAGTTCAATGTCAAACATTTTGCTGCAGAGACACATGGTACAGGTGAATAACTTGATCATGTATGATCATCGATTTGGTCTCTCAGCCATAATAAAATAGTACTAAAGGACATTTATTCGATGAATTCATTATAACAGAATTAATATTAATGTGTTCACCACGAACGGGTGATACCATCCTGTCGTTTTACGATATGAAACTAGTTGGATCACTCCACGACACGTCTGTGAAGTATGGCTCGAGAAAACACCTGTTAGTCGTCCAAAATCAAGATGGCCGCTCCCATGTTTACTGAGTTCAGATATCCGGCGGCGCTGCGCCGCCGGAAATAATTATCGGATGACGAGCTTTTAGCAATCTTTGATTTGTCAGTTATCTGATCTACATCCTCAAGAGGATGAACACTGGATTTTATCTTTAATTCTCTGGATCATATTTCCAAACTCTCGTTATCGGTGTATGCGTATTGATCTTAGAAACATACTTTTTCCAGGAATAACGTTTGTTCTGTTTGATGGTTCTTTTGGCTTACATGATTCTTGATTCTTACATTTTTCAAATTATCAAGCTTAGGATGTCGGTGGAAACAGCGTTCGACTTTTCCCCTCCGTTTTATAACCTCTTTACATTCGTCTTTTTAATAAGCAGATCTGAGAATGGTTGAATAGGAACTGGGACATATGTGAATAAGTATATCTGTAGTTTTTGCTAGCAAACAATTTCAAATTTGAGCCAATTAGCTTTCTAAAATTATATCTTGAATGAGGATGATCATCTGCTGAACGGATAGCTTTTAGTACGGTGGGAAAGTGATCACTTCCACAAACATCGCCAAGGACATACCAAGCATGCCAAGTAAATTCGTCAAGTACAAGAAGGCCACAAATTGAGATACCTACATGTAATGCAGAATAGGGTTCTCTGCCTGAGGCTAAGTATGTTTTTGAACCGGCATTGAATATACACAAAGATTTGTTTGATATAAAGTCGTCTAGAACTTTCCTTAAGGTTTTTTCTTTGTCATTCCAAATTTTACTTCGACCATTAAAATCACCCAACAATAAGCATTTTTGGGGGAGCTGGTCATACAGATTTAGAAGTTCGTTACCATATAGATCACCGGAAGAAGGTATGTACGCCGTGCATAATGTGAAAACGAAATTGAAAGTAACTAGAACGGCTACAGCTTGAAAATCTGTCTTTAAATCTACAGGACTGTAAAACACCCATTTTAGCAAGTATTTAAGAACCTCCTGTAGCCCTCTCGTGCTCTTCTAAAGCGTAGGAATGATAAGGTATATATTGCCGTAATTCAACTGTATTTTTATCTGCTTCTTTGAGAAAAGTCTCATTGTAAGAGAGCTGAGGTCTCATAGTCCTGGGCTAACAAGTGAAGCTCATGTAAATTTGGTCAAACTTCTATGCAATTCCACTGAAGGAAAGTTTTTTGTCATCCCAAATTTTACTTTGACCATTAAAATCACCCAACAATAAGCATTGTTTGGGGAGTTGGTCATAAAGATTCAGAAGTTCGCCAACACATAGACCACCGGAAGAAGGTATGTACACCGTGCATAATGTGAAAACGAAATTGAAAGTAACAAGAACGGCTACAGCCTGAAAATCTGTCTTTAAATCTACAAGACTGTAAAACACCCATTTTAGCAAGTATTGAAGAGCCTCCTGTAGCCCTTATATGTTCTTCTAAAGTGTAGGAATGATAAGGTATATATTGCCGTACTTCAACTGTATTTTTATCTGCTTCTTTGAGAAAATTTTCATTGTAAGAGAGCTGAGGGTTCATAGTCTTGGGCTAACAAGTGAAGCTCATTTAAATTTGGCCAAACTTCTATGCAATGCCATTGAAGGAGAGTTGGGGGCTGGGCCATATACTGTCTGTATAGAAGAATGCCACACAAGACCGCACAGACAAGGAAATAGGCTGCCATTATGTACACTTAATTGAAGATCATCTCCTTTTTTATCTTTTCCTGATCTTCTCTCAACTGCTTTGTCTCTTTATCTTTATTGCCATAAATTTCTGGCCTTATTTGTCTTTTGACGTCCAGTTTAAGGAAGACGTGCCGAGTCGCTCATTATCAAAGGTTTTCTCCATGGGATAAGCAATCACCCTATTGTCTTGGGTGGATTTCGTAGCTTTATCTGTGTTGGGAATGGAACTATTATCTTCTCCTTCGCCTTGCATGAGTAGCTCATTACCCTCATCTCTATTGATCCCAGCAATCACCTCAGCATCTGGGCTGAAGCATCGTGTTCGGAAATAGAACTATTATATTCACCTTTCTTTATTTTTCATCTTCTACGGGTAATTCATTACTAGCGTCAACTCTAGCAAGCTCAGCGGTCACATCAGCATCAGAGGCGAAGTTCAAATCACCACAATATGTAGCAAATGGTATCCTTGCTGAGCATTTGATTTTCGTTGACAACACTGTCGCTTTCTACAAAGGAACAAGGAATCTCGCGTCTGTTTTTTGACCCACAATATCAGGAGAAGCATTGCCCTCAGACTTCTGATGATCTAGCAAAGTATCCGCACCGTCTGCCGTTTTATTGTTCTCATTAGGTGGACTAGGAATGTCATTGAAATTATCTACACCTTTCTCGTTGCAGGGAGTTGAAAATCTGTTTGGGATATTAGATGCACCTCGCTTTTGCTCCAGGGTCTTTGTTTTATTCCTGCTACAAGGACCTACAATTGACCAAATGGTATCACCAACGCTTTCAGACTGCTTCGTTCATTCTAGTAAGAGAGCTCTCCACAGCGAAAGATCTCTCTCCTAGATTTGACTGAATACAAGGATCTTCTTGTCGAGCAGTCTATCGTATTCCATAGGCGTCTGTCTAGATATCCAGCCTTCCCGTTTCAATTGTCCCGCCTGACCACACTTCAAGCATTTACGCTGAAAAGGACAATCTCATTTTTTCTCTTCATATGTTACAGTGAAGGCCGACAATAGCCAATGAAATACACGTTTCACAGAAAATTTAAATATTTAATAAGCATGTCTTATATATTTGGAATAATTGGTGTATTATCTATTTCCCTTCTAATTAGTTATCGTAAGTAGTGGATTCGGACAACGATCTGCATCTGTCTCGAATATTAGATATTACGGAATCGCAGATATCTTTGGAAAACATGCAGTAGAAGACATAATTTACGGATTTTTATCTTTTGAGAGCGAAAACTGAGAGCGAGCAGTCTCCCGCCAAAATGGGGACAAATGAAACTGAACCGGTGCATCGACCTACGATAGTGAAAACAGAAAGTGCACAATTCATAGAAAATCTATTATCTGTACAAGAAAATCAGAACACTAAAAAGCAAACAAAATGGGACATGAATATTTTCGATAAATGGAAATTTTACTGCAATTCACGGAATGTCGACGCAGTTTCTGAATTGGGAACATTTACGACTGATAATGTGAAAGACTTTCACGATTCATAATGGGGGCGGGATAGAGAGATGGATGGCGATTCTTATCCTCCGAAGTCGCTGTACGAGGTTTTCTGTGGGATTTTACGACAAATGCGGTCTATCAAAATATATGATCTCAACTTTTTAAACGACAAATACGAATGATTTTTATTCTTCAGAAACACCCTGGATTTCAGAATGAAGGAGCTAACTCTCCAAGGCACAAAGGTAAAACAGGCGGATCCAATGTCACAAACTAACGGTGCGTTTTGATCTTCGACGTCAAAAAGTTTACTACGGACCGTTTTCTTCTACAACTGTAAAATATTCGGACTGATGGGTCGAGATGAACATCGACACTTAGATATATCCCAGATCATACTCGGCCAGGACAGTCAATGTCAGTTCATTGGTTCCCATTGCAAAATTTATTGATGGATATTGAAACAAAAAAATCCTGAGCGCCAAAAAGATAAAGCACTATTGTGATGACGGGAATGATCTTTATGGACAATCTACTCCAATCACCTTCGGGCTATAGGCGTATCTGAGGGAGCCTTCTACCGCCGAGCTCTGCCAGTCCTGTTCTCTGGTGAGCCTCCGAAAATTAGCAAGCAAGTGGTTGGGGTGATTGCCATGCAAGCTAAAAGATATTTGTGCTAGCACGGGCACTTCTGAAAATTTTAGTAATCATTCGGGAAAGAGAACGTGCGCCAACCATTTGTTTTATGTTGGCACTGGCGAACAGCTTGAACTATTCACAGAAGCCAGGCCAGTAGGCGGAAATATACGCGACCATCGAACACATTGCTAAAGGATATATCCAATGTGTTAAACTCACCTCGCAAATTTGCGAGGTGAGTTTATTTGCAAATTTCAATATACCGTTCATCTGTAAATTTGAAATTGTGTGTTTTCTCTTGGCAAACGTCCCACTGATTTCTTGTAGACCGCCCACAATGTCTGCCTCCCCAGGGTTAACTGACCAACGAGAATTCACCAGACAGTGGGCGTGGCTTATGGAAGTCATTGAGGTCGTCTATAACGGCACCGTAGAGCGTGCAAGTTACCGGCAAATATGCACAGCAAACTTCAACGGATGTGGCGGCAGACCATGGGTAAATGCATATATAAGTTTTAGTTTTAGTTCTCTATCCCATGTTGGAGTGAAACTCACCAGAAACGGCCGCCATCTGCTGGGTTACAGGTGGTCCCCTTCCGAATATTAATCTGCGTATAAAGTCTTTTTTGTTAGTATTTCCCATCATCTCTAGCCGTGGATCGTCGGACAAAGTCGTACCATGACAGAATATGAGTTTGCTTGGTATAGCTATAAGACCAGTCGTAATTTCTAGGATCGTATTCCTGACCTCCTGCCCTCTCCGAATATATCCATATTTGAGCAAATTAAAAGTCGTATATTTAATCCCCTTGAACTCAGTTGTATGTATCTGTGATTGCTCTGACTGGAGATACGCCAACATGTCTGTCCCTTGGCCACATGAAAGATATTGTTCTACATTCAGCTCACCAATTACCAATATACGAGTTGTCAGAGCATTTCCATCATAGCTCTCTAGATTTGTATCTAATACCGCTTATGCCGGTGCTAGGGCCGTGTGGTCATATCATCCAAGTTGCCACATGAACAGGTACAATAAAAGCGTACTTGAGATACAACATATATCACGAATCATGTGAAGTCATGTGGCTCGGTCAGTATGTCGGCACCTCTTCCCACTTCCCTTATATGTGTTGTAATTATAAACGCGGCTTGTCTGTGAACACGTCGAAGCTTGCTTTAAGGCGTCAATTCATTGGTTGTTGTTTTTAACGGACAGTTCATGTAATAGTCGTTATGCCCTACTGTGCATGTAGGGCTGATAGCGAGTATACAGATCTGCAATATGGAGGATTCTATTTCATTAACATCAGACGAGTTATTTGTTTGAGCCTATCTGTCATCACAGTTCCCGAGCTAGCGTATCTATTTCCACTTAATTCGGTGCTAGGGACCGTGAGGATACTTCATAGTCTCCACATGAACAACCGCAATAAAAGCGCGGCTGAGATACTAAGGCTACCTCCGAGAGTCCACCGTATTCTCGGGTCTGAATGCGAGGTGCCGAGGGAAGCTTTCCTGTGGAGTCGGACGTCGTCAATTTTTTCCACCTCTTGTATATCGCTCCAATTGCTTGAATTTCTCTTTAATAACATTAAAGAAACATATGATTATATCATCAGCAATAGGTCATAGGTAAATTAGGTTGGGCATTGATAAATTAGGTGTTCTACTAGGTAAATTAGTGCGCATTTGTTAATTTTTTTGTTAGCCCACCATCACCAGTCCGTCGTCCGTCCGTCAGTCCGTCCGTCCGTCGTCCGTCCGTAAACAATTCTTCTTATCCCAATTTCTCAGGAACTACTGCATGGATCTTTCTCAAATTTGGTACACAGGCTCCCCGTGGGGTCTAGTTGTGCAAGAATACCTTTGCTGGTACGATTCGAAAATCCAATATGGCCACCAGGCAGCCATCTTGGATTTCCCCATGAAACTTTGTTATTGCGATTTCTCAGGAACTACTGCATGGATCTTTCTCAAATTTGGTACACAGGTTCCCCCTGGGGTCTGGTTGTGCAAGATACCTTTTCTGGTCCGATTCGAAAATCCAATATGGCTATCAGGCAGCCATCTTGGATTTCCCCATGAAACACTGTTATCGTGATTTCTCAGGAACTACTTAATGGATCTTTCTCACATTTGGTACACAGGTTCCCCTTTGGGTCTAGTTGTGCAGGATACCTTTTCTGGTCCGATTCGAAAATCCAATATGGCCACCGGGCAGCCATCTTGGGTTTCCCCATGAAACCTTGTTATCGCGATTTCTCAGGAACTACTTAATGGATCTTTCTCAAATTTGGTACACAGGTTCCCCTTGGGGTCTAGTTGTGCAAGATAACTTTTCTGGTCCGATTCGAAAATCCAATATGGCCACCAGGCAGCCATCTTGGATTTCCCTATGAAACAATTTTATCGTCATTTCTCAAGAAGTACTGCATGGATCTTTCTCAAGTTTGGTACACAGGTTCCCCTTCGGGTCTAGTTGTGCAAGATTCCTTTTGTGGTCTGATTCGGAAATCCAATATGGCCACCAGGCAGCCATCTTTGATTTCCCCATGAAACCTTGTTATCGTCATTTCTGAGGAAGTACCGCATGGATCTTTCTCAAATTTGATACACAGGTTTCCCTTGGGGTCTAGTTGTGCAAGATACCTTTTCTCGTCCGATTCGAAAATTCGATATGGCCACCAGGCAGCCATCTTGGATTTCCCCATGAAACTTTATCGTCATTTCTCAGGACGTTCTGCATGGATGTTTTTTTCAAATTTGGTACACAGGTTCCCCTTAGGGTCTAGTTGTGCAAGATATCTTTTTCGGTCCGAATCGAAATTTCAGTATGGCCACCTTGCGGCCATCTTAGATTTCCCCATGAAACTTTATCGTGAATTGTCAGGAAGAACTGCCTGAATCTTTCTCAAATTTGGTACACAGGTTCCACTTGTAGTCCAGTTGTGCAAGATACCTTTTCTGGTCCGATTCCAAAATCCAACATGGCCACCAGGCGGCCAACTTCGATTTTCCCATGAAACTTTGTTATCGTGATTTCTTAGGAAGTACTGCAGGGATCTTTCTCAAATTTGGTACATAGGTTCCCCTTGGGGTCTAGTTGTGCAAAATACCCTCTTCGGTCGGATTCGAAAATCCAATATGGCCACCAGGCGCCCATCTTAGATTTCCCAATGGAACTTTGTTATCGTGATTTCTCAAGAAGTACTGCATGGATCTTCCTCAAATTTGGTACACAGATTCCCCTTGTGGCCCAGTAAACTGTGAACGATACATTTTCTGGTCCGATTCGAAAATCTAATATGGCCGCCAGGTGGCCATCTTGAATTTCCCCTTGAAACATTGTTATCGTGAATTCTCAGGAAATATTTCATGGATCTTTCTAAAATTTGGTACACAGGTTCCACAAGGGGCCTAGTTGTACAAGATGCCTTTTTTTGGTCCGATTCGAAAATCCAAGTTTCGCTTCAAATTAATACGGTATTCCCCGAGTTGTGACGTTGCATCACAAGAGTCAAACGGTGGGGCATATTCTATATATTGACTATAGAGAATATCCATACCTTCATACCATATCAAGGAGTGATATCATATTATTTGGAATTAAAATGTATTTCTTCAAATTTTAAATAAGTTTTCTTTAGTCCATGCAGTTGCAAGTGAACTGCCCCACCCTTTCGTCTGCCGGCGGGTCGGCTACATGAAGGGAGATCACTCTTGTGACACAACGTCACAACTCGACAACTGTAGGCCACTGCATGTTTCAATCCAAGGGAGATATCAGGATTCAGACGCTTTCGAAGTTTCAACATTACTGCACGGACTGGAGCCTTTCAGTATTAAGTATTGTACCATCTTACTATTTTCGAGCATGGTATCTTAAAAGAGATATCTCAAACTAACCCATTAAACAGAACAGAATTAGCATTCGTTCCTAATTGTAAAATCTTAAGTATGTTTCATAGCTCATGCCAAAGTGTCGAAGAGATTTGTCTTCGCTTCCAGTACCCAATGATGACACGTGCAAAAAAATAAATAAAATAAACATACTACAAAATGAAAACGAAGGATCCTCCGTACATGTACAATTCACTTTCAGACTAACTTTGCTCATTTCCCTTGTACTATAACAACCGACATAAGTACAGTTTCTAGAAATCTTGAAACTCCTGAAACTTAGAAAGATTATATCTTGGTGTTTTCCAGTGTCGTTTTTTGGATCTTTTTCGCTCAGATTCGAAATTTTGTAAACAAAATTACAAATCAATCGTTTGCTCTTAGTAACAATGGACAAAAAGATCCTCTTGTTATTAGCTTACAATTATCGGACAATGGTGGGCGCCAAGATCCTTCAGGATCTCTCGTTTTCATTCTCCCCGTTCACCGGACTCATGCGTTCGCCCATCCATACATTCAGTCCCATATCATTCATTCGCGGGTCGTACAGGCAAAATCGACCGCGCCGCGAGATATAAGTTTGCAAATTCTGTTATGCAATATACTGCTGCTAACTCTTCAATTACATTTGCATATACGGTCTAGCGATACGCTAAGATGGTTACTATTAAATGTTCCGGTTAAAATAATAATAATATGGTGACACTAGATAAACAATCTCTTGTGTATCGAGATGAATATAAACTCCGTGCCCCAAACTGCTCCGCACTATTGTACGTTGGAGTGATTGTGTTTCTTCCTTGTGTTTGTCTTCCGGGGAGGTGGTTTATATATCAGGCTTTCCAGGTTGCCTTGGTGGGCCTTCAACGTTACCTATTTCTGGATTGTAATATTCCAGAAGGACCTGTATACAGCGTATACTGGTAGCATTCCCTGGATCGTGTGCAAAGTTTGACGATTTCAATCAACGCCACTTAACGTTTTTTTCAGAACCATATCAAACAGGGCTACATCATGAAACGTCTTCACTCAAAGTCTCTCAAATTCTGTGATTAACCTCATACACTGATAGCAAACTACGATCGTAGCGTGAAAGTTCTCGGGAGATACGTTTTGAAAATCGTCTATATTCCACAGCTAATCCAGTACAAAAATACATTTTCTGGAAGAATCCATTAGCCTATAAACTGAAGACATCCGTTATTTTATCCGGTGCAAGTACGATCACTCGAGCAAAAGATAAGACAAAACCATGGATGAGGCCATCACGTTTCCTCTCGACAATTATCCTCTGCGGGATGATCTAATTATTCTAATTTCGAAGTCATAATTTCCTTCCTTCGATAGTTAGGTTCGTCTTGTGAATACATAACACGACAATGTGACAGGACTTGTGTTTAAGCTATCTCCAGCAGCAATAAGTTCAGGTCTACGTAAGATTCTTCGTACCAGGATGTATAATAATTAGTTCCTAACTGTGAACAAATCGTAATTGACCGTGATGCAGAAGCTGACAATCAATTTAGCGCTGTTTCTCTAAAAGGGTTGGTTACGGTAACATACATGTACGAATGTGTTACGTTAGTAAACTAAAAATAATATTTATTTCATTCTGCACAAAATTATCTGTGTCGTACTGACAAAATATTGATGTTTTATTCTGTTATCGCTCAGAGTCAAAATATTCGAATTAATCGTACCTGAACTGGGGAGCATTTTTCGCCTCCTGCTGTTGGTTTTTACCCCTATCTCCGGAATGACAAACACTTGAGAGCTAAAACTCCGTGACTTTTCATATTGGGGTCATTCTGAGCATATTTGCATGAACCCCTGAGCAGAGGATCATGGGTAAATTCAAGATGATGGTCATGTGGGTATCAGAAAAGTGACATTTTCATCATATGTCTTCAAGATTCTTACCTTTCCGCATGAAAAAGTGAATAAAAACTATTTTGTTTCCTGCCAGATTATTATTTACCAATTCATCAGCCAGTTTTTGCAAAGAAAACACATAAATAAAAACTTCGAAAAATGTGACCGAATAATCGCTCATAAATACCTTTTTTGAAAATGACGAATTGTGACGTCATCATGATGGCCGTCTTGGATTTTTTTTTTGGTACCTTTTCTAGTAGGGCCTGACCAAAAGCATCCGATCGAACTAAAGGAATTTCCATTTCATCACGTAACTACCCTTAGCTCATTGGCTTCATTCGATGTGTATTTCGCCCGATGTCACCTTCCCCAAGCATGAAGTCACATGTCCGCTCTATTTAACCCTATCTGGCCTGGGCGATTTGGGGTGTATCGCAGCCTGGGGGAGTCGGAAAGATGCCCCCCTATATATTTTCTCTACCCCTAAGGCTAGAGCGCTGAAACTTACCACACGGTATCTTTGGTTCAAGCTCTACCAGGAAATGTAAAAAAATCCAAGATCGTCGCCATGATGACGTCACAGTGACGTCATCTTCTTGAAAGCCATTTTTCGGTCTTTTTGGGGTCGATTTTTCGAAATTTTCATTTATCCGATTTTTCTCTCGACAAAAATCAGATAAAATATAGAATAATTAGTTTTGCATAAATAAAATACTTTCAAGGCCTTTTAGGCAAGGAAAATGTGAAGAACTGGAGCGAATAGATTGAAAAACACGACTTTCGCGGATACCACATGGCCGCCATTTTGAATTTCCCCATGATCTTCTGCACGGGGGTATATGAAAATGTGTTCAAGATGACCCCAATAAGATAAGCTTAAAAGTCACCAAGTTTCAGCCTCCTCGGATTTTCAAAAAGTTGTGGGGGGAGCACTTTCCCCTTCCCCCCCAACAGGCCAGGTAGGGTTAAACGATCCAGTGAAATTGTCTATATTTAAATATTTTGATGTGGGAATCCCAGACATCAGACATTTCAGTCTCACTTGAGTGCACGAAGCGTAAGACTGTGGGATGCCGTGTGAGACCAAACCGAAGTTGTGTAAATTAGCGATTTTATTTCTCACTCTAATGGTGCATGTTTCTTTGTTTTTCTTAAGAAAAATCATATTACAAACGGCCTAACATATTTGAAAGAAACAAAATCGACAGTTCACAGGGAAAAGATATGTTTTCTATTTTGCTATGGGAGCAATTGGAGGCCCACCAAGTCACCATTTAAATCCATTGCTTTCTGAAGCCGTGTCTTCGTTCTATGAATGTGATTGCTCCGATGTC
>JAVTVY010023639.1:0-46707 GCA_036873755.1 Hanleya hanleyi
ACCTAATATTTCTGAAAAATGTTTCCTTAAACTCCTAGCATTCATGTGCAGAAATGATAGTGGTTCATCTCGTTCGAAATTGTGAATATTTATTTCTTCTATAAAAGATGTCTCGGTAAAATTGTTTGATTGATGAGCATCAATATTTTTCCAGTGGTAGATTTCATATTCATTGTCATCAATTAGGGATTTGCTACGGTCGATGTCATTTAATTGTAAGGGATTAACACACTTATTACTTAGGAATGTAAAATCCACGGTAGAGGATGGGTTAGTCGGCTGATCATATGATTCCTGTATGACGTCTTCGTTATAGAATGGCAAAAAAGACATCAGGTCCGAGAATGGAACATCCTCATCAGCTACGCCATGATTCATGATGGTGTAATGGAGAAATGCAAGTCATATAACCCATTTTCACCCAACTAAAAAAATGTCAAATGTTGCCCAATATACACATATTAAAGGATAAACAAGACTGTAAATGAATAGAAGCAATAGAGACATAACGAATTAAATCAGGTTTTTCGAGAGGCGAGATAAGTGAAAGGATAAACCATGCGACAGGAAAGAATGGGAAGGAAAAAAAATTACAAAAATAAAAATACCACGGTAAGATTTGGCTTTTGTACATTTTGCAAGAAAATAATACATCAGCAGAGAAAAGAAATCTCATGGCATAACGTGACAATACGTATATTAGTGTACTGTTTTAATTGCAAATGTATTGCAATATTATGATGTCATTGCATACTTTATCATGTATGCCATACATGTAAGGCGTCCGTCATGCAAGGCATTATCAACCAGGTACAGTACGCATGCAATATGTTTGGCCCGTTACAATGAATGGTTTATAGATAATTATAGATAATATGCCACGACAGCTATGATGAGCAGTGGTGAGCATGGACGGACAAGATTGACCATCAACATTTTAGAACACACACACACACACAAAAAGACAAAAAAATGACATGGAGTCATTAAGTAGAGTCAATCATGCACACAGCTAAAGAAATGTCCATTCAAGTCAACACTGGTTGTCTTCTACACGCCTTTCATATAAAATTTTCAGGGTTCTTCATTTGACTTTCCGGTTTCCAGAATTACATCAACATCTTTCACCCTGACACGTGTTTTTATCTTTCGGTCATGGCGCAGATCATAAGCCACTTTGTTCAGGTTAGAACGTATGGTTTTAAGCTTGGGTGGTTGGTCAGTACGAATAGAGATTTTTTTCGACCCGGCAATTTGTAGACAGATTTCAGAACATCATCACGATCTGTTATCTTCTGGAAAACGGCAATTATACCAGGTGGAGGGTCGTTTTTGACAGGTTTTGAAAGTCTGTGCACAATGCTGAACTCAATGGTGTTGCCATTCTCAATGCCTAGGTCATTTGTTATGAGTTCCTTTATTATTTTCTCAGTGTTCTCTTTTTCGGACAAGTACGGTATACCATAAAACAAAAGATTGGTTTTCCGGTCATGTATTTCATTCCTCAACACGGTACATTCAAGATCCTCAATTTTTCTCATTAGTTTCGACTGGATAGCGGGGATAGTTTGGCTTTGAAAGTCTGATATGTCATTGGAAATTGATTTAATGGATTCTTCGTGATGATTCACCCTGGAAGTTAGTCTACGTACTTCAGCTGACAATTTATCATCAATTTTGCGCATTTCAGTGGCAGAAGAGTCAATTTTCTCACCCAATCTTGCTTCCAGACCCGCCAGTAAATCCTGCAGTGCTTCACCACCTTCAGCCATATCACAGGTAAGATGTTCATCCACCAACTCGGTGGTTGTCGTTGTGTATAGCGGCACACCCGTGCCACGTCCGTGCGACTTTTCAATTTCAAGGACTCCTTCCACGTGTTTGTTTCTGAATTACAAGCGTCTAGTCCGTCATTCATAATCCAGCCGTCGTCCATTAGAGAATATCCGCGTCCATAATCCAAAGACCTATTCCATTTCCATATAACAGTATTAGCACCAAATTCAAAAAGACAAAAGTCTGAAGTTATGACGAGACTGTCCAGATTTCGAGGCTTTCGTGTTCGCCCTAGGCATTTGAACACCGTGTACCGCGTGGTTAAGAATGCATGGGTACACTCACGATAGCCTCCCGAAAAACCCAAGTACGGAGCGAAATTACACTGCGTCTACTTCGTACGCCATCTTGACCGGAAGTGAAGGATATGTGATGTTTACATAGGTAATGCTCCTTGTATACATGTAACTGTTTTGTTGCAAAATCTCCACAAATCAATGTTTACATTTAAAAAATAACAACGATAGTCAGTTGCAGAAAAATATATATGATTAATGAAAATGTTCTCCCTGATATTTAAGTACGTAAAAATCTGAGTTTGCAGGTTCTGGTTTGAAAACAACAGCATTATTAGCGATCCAAATAAAGGTGTTTTCAGTTTAAACCTCATGTATCCTTGGCAACATATTTCGGTCAGCAACTCCTGAAGCATCCGGGGTTGAGACGGAAAGTAAAACTGCAGTCTGGTAGTTGAAGGGTTGATTCGAAAAAGCGTGTGTGTTTTTTTTGTACCCACGCGCAGCTGCAGCATAGTTTACGGGACGCCACTGCTTTCATTGACAAACAAAAAGCACTATGTATAAGCACTATATATATATTGTCTCTATTATGAACAAACCCATATGATTTTTTCCCCAATTGAACAATTCATATATTTTCAATATATCCACCGATAATTTCGAGTAAATAAATACATAGATCGTCCTCATTCATCCACGATATCGGATATTACATATCAAATTGTTTATTAAATATCGAAAATATATATGGAGAAGTAAACCTGCAAATCAAGTCGAAATAACATTGCTGAGTTGCTAACGCTGATATAGAATATCCTGTGGAAGGTTGCTCGAATCGAAACACAGAATAATCGGTCAACTTTTGAACCGCAAACTAAATCAGATCATCTTTCTTTGACAAAATCGTAGTTACATGGCAGATTCTTGGATGAGACGCTGAATTCTGTATAACACAACGGCCATTCTGATCAGTTTCGCTCAGTGTTTATAGCCAACTATCAAAGACGCCGGCGTCCCTTTTGATGGCAATTGGTCAAAATTTACCCAACTGTCCTTATGGTGTTTAACCTGGGTAGAACGAGAAAGCTCGGTTGATGTTTTAGTTTTATTGCGACTATCGAAAAGTAGATTTGAGGGAATTCTTTATATCTTACCTTCTTGTATACATGCTTCCGAGAAGAAAGTTCATTTCCGGCAAATTTTAAATCAGCGACTAATTGCAAGAAAAATATAGCCGGAAACGACAACACCGGGCTCCAAGCCACTGTCAAATATGGACACCATATACTAGGGGGAGCACCGAACAACGTCAACAGAAACCAGCACTCCCATGGTTACATCCTTGAGCTAGTTATTGATTTCTGAAATTCGTTCAAAAAAAATGGTATTTGTTATGGCGTATAGCCCGCCACTGAGCATATATACATATGAAATGATTTATCAGAGAGAAAGTATAAATCGGTCGTAAGCGGGATTCGACCCCAAGACCCTGCATTTTCGCGCCGGTGCTCTACATACTGAGATATGACGGCCCATGAGTATTACACCCGTGGATTGTCCCTGTGACGATCATTTCATAATAATTGGTTATTGTCTTGTATAGTTGAGTCGTGACATTTTGTCATATATCCATTACCGTCAAAGAATGCCCATCAGTTTTGACATTCAATATTCAGCTGTCGTCCACACAAAGAAAGGACCTGGCGCTGTTTAATGAGATTTTGGCCCCCATGAGGTTCGGTTTGGAGTATTAAAACTAGAGGTTCCACTTTGACCCTTGAGTTGCCGCTCCGGCATGAAGCCGATGCTGGTTGTTTTTTTAAGCAAAAACATACGTCTCCCCCAACCTCCCACCTTGCCTTGAGTAGGCACATAATTTAAGGCAAGGTGCTATAAAATGAATATAGCAATAAGTATCCTAAACAAAGCTGCGCATCTAAAAATATTAATTGCAAAGAGACGATTTTCAATGTTGCAGTAACCCAGTGAGGAATCGGGATTTATATAGCAATGAGTGGATTGCCGACATCTACAGCGTCCAACCAATGTGAAATACATGTAATTGTGAAGCAATCAATTATTTCGAAACTGATCACATTATAGGAAAGATGCAAAACATACAAGAGCCACACCTATAGTATACATGCTGTACCGTATAGAAGTTTCATGCATCTGCCTTCAGTAGTTTCCAAGATATGGAGTGAACAAAAATTGGACAGACAGATAAGCACATTTTGCATGAACCCACGCAAGCACTAGCTCACACCAAAACCTAATTAGATCATAAGGCCATTTCCAATAAATATTCCATCCAAGTCTGGTGAGGTTCACCAGAGGCCATCACGATGAAGCTTCCATCCAAGTTCAGGAAAATTACGTCCAGTAGTTCCCCAGATATCTTACAGACAAGGTCTGTCATGTATAAGTAGATGGACAGGCAGACAGACAGACAACATACCCAGACGCATGCATGCATACCGAAACCTAATCAGATGAGCCCATTGCAATGAAGCTTCCACCCAAGTTTGGCGAAATTCCGTGGGGTAATTCTCCAGATATCTTGCAGACAAGGCTTGTATATACATGTGCAAGTAGATGGACGGACAGATGGACACGAACGAACGTTCGCACACACACACCAACACCTAATCAACTGAAGTTCTTCAGATATCTTGCAGAAAGGGCCTGTATATACATATACAAGTACATGGACAGACGGACGGACACCGAACATGGACGAACGCACACACAAACCGAAACCTAATCAGATGAGAGGGCTATCCCAATAAAGCTTCCATCCAAGTTTGGTGAAATTCCATCCAGTAGTTCTCAAGATATCTTGCAGACAAGGCCTGTATATACATGTACAAGTAGATGGACGGACGGACGGACACCGGACACGGATGAACGCATGCACACACACCAAAACCTAATCAAATGAGGGTGCTATCCCAATGAAGCTTCCATCCAAGTTTGGTGAAATTCCGTCCAGTAGTTCTCAAGATATCTTGCAGACAAGGCCTGTATATACATGTACAAGTAGATGGACGGACGGACGGACACCGGACATGGATGAATGCACGCACACACACCAAAACCTAATCAAATGAGGGGGCTATCCCACTGAAGCTTCCATCCAAGTTTGGTGAAATTCCGTCCAGTAGTTCTCAAGATATCTTGCAGACAAGGTCTGTATATACATGTACAAGTAGATGGACGGACGGACGGATACCGGACACGGATGAACGCACGCACACACACCAAAACCTAATCAAATGAGGGGGCTATCCCAATGAAGCTTCCATCCAAGTTCGGTGAAATTCCATCCAGTAGTTCTCAAGGTATCTTGCAGACAAGGCAAGGGGACGGACAGACATCCAGACAGACAGACAGACAGACAGACAGCACAAACACTAGATGTCTCCCCCCAACATAGTTGGGGGAGACAATGAAATATCACGTACGAAAGAAATGTTTCAGTTAGCGTAAAGTATATTACCTTGTCTTATTCTCTGGGTAATTTCTAGGCTCTGAGTTTTAGGGTTTAAGAATAACAGCATCTTGAAGTAGTGGATTTGTGCAAAATCGTCTATTCTAAAGCATCTGCCTGTTCTTTAGCGTTGAAAGCATAGGAAGACAGTCCTATATTGGGCGATATACTTCCCTTTCTCACGTGATTCTGTTCCAAAATCGACATATTAGAAATACCATTTGGACAGGATGGATAGGTTAACGCAAAGTCTGCTCCAGTAAATGGCTATAAATGAGAATTTCTCGCGACTTTTGATTTCCAATAGATTATTATCTGGTTTTCACTTATTTTTGCGACTCGAAAAAGCTTTTAAATGCGAATCATTTTGCATGATTATTGTCGTTTCGCCGAGTTTTATATCCGAGGGCCGACGTGGCAATCGTAGTAAATTTATCAATGAAGCGCATTTGTGTGTTGCGATTCACAAACGCGACACGTTATGCAAATGTCCCTTGCGTGTCGCGATTCCCCAGGTTAATATATTGGCAGACGGCGACGAGAACGTGACGCGAACGTCCGTTGAAAGTCGCGCTTGGAAATTTCCTTCAAATGCTACTAACAGCGGACGTTCGCGTCGCGTTAGGTGAGCCATCGCCCATATCTCCTGAGTATTATTTTCAGAACAGAACATCCATTTTGTTACAAATTTGAAACTACTCCTTATCCTTTGCATATTGGCTCTCACTATCAAACGAACACAGGAGGTAGATCTATTTTAGGCATTCTATTGTAGGTGTGTCGATTGATGAAACGTCACGCGCCGAAATTTCCTGACACTGTAAAGAAATGTATCATTCCCAGTCATTGTTCGTCTGACAGAGGTGCGGAGTATACAGACATGCATGGCGAAGGAGTGCTTCTCAAGTTACACATCGCAAAATTACAGCCCCCGCCCTGGTTGAAGATAAATATTGAATCGAATGCAGGGCAAAACCCACAGCGGACAAAACCCCATGGACAAAAAACCCACAGATAAAACACCCACGGGGACAAACCCCCATCACCTATTATTTTCTATGCTACTCCAGCAAGAAAACGAATTAAACATTGTAAATGATAACCTCTCAAGACAATGTTATTTCATATTTTATTATCTTTTATTACTTCCGGAGCCTGTTCTTAGATACACAATCAATAATTCAAAGAAAACAAAGTAAATAAAATCTGAAATGACATGCGCTTTTCAAGGTACAGTTTCTATCTACTAACACTGAGACAACATGTGGCACAACAATATTATAATATAGCTGAAATACACGAAGAAAATGACAACAACAATTCCATTATCATAGAGAGTTAGATTTTCAAAAGTTATTAATTTATAAATTGATAAATTCTATCAGATATTCGGTCTGAAATAGCTATTTCCATATTAAGTGGGTGTATTGTCCGATTTTCCTATTTTGGGGGTTTTGTCAGTGGGAGTTTTTATCTGTGGGGGTTGTGTCCTTGGGGGTTTTGTCCCTCGTGGGTCCACCAAAACGTTTAACATATAAGACATGCAAGATATGTTAATTATTTTTTACAAATTTGTGTTTATCTTCACAGCTTTAGCACTCACAAATACAGCTTTAAAGTGGCAGTTCGTCGTTGTTTTAGCAGAATATAGGATATATCTGACCAAAATACTATCACATTATAATAGCCAATCATTTGAAGAATTTGTATAACATTTCCCGTTAAAATTTGTGTTTTGACACCGCTTTTGAGGTTGTTTTGCTCTTGACGTAGTATTTTACTTTGGATACCCGGCAGTTCTGACTTTTTGTCGTTCTTTTTGAAGAGGGGTATTTTCAGAAAAAATGTAATCAGCTGGCACAGATTTAAAATAAAACACCAACACATACATGTGTTAATAGCTTAGATATAAGGCTCTTCAATGATACACCTTATAATGCAATTACGAATGGGAAACGTACACGCGTGGTAATCGCTCATCGGTAACCTCGTATCAGTAGGAGCCTGGCGCGGGTTAATCAACATATTTTATTCGATACCGGTAAGCTACGCCTTTTGTTTGCACGGTTCTTAATTATAAGAATAACATTATTTTGAAGGAAAAAACCCTCGCGTTTTGGAAATTCATGACTTCGAGAAAATTAGACAAAATAAACGATTCATTCGCGAACGATAATTGGAAACGGTTCCTAACGTTGGTTTAACCCTATCTGGCCTGGACGATTTGGGGTGTTCCGCCGCGTGGGGGGGAGCGGAAAGTGCCCCCCCCCCTATATATTTTCGCTATCGCTAAGGCTAGAGGGCTGAAACTTACCACACTATATTACTGGGTCAAGCTCTACAAGAAAATGTTTAAAAAATCCAAGATGGCCGCCATGATGACGTCACTGTGACGTCTTTTTCAAAAAGAGCATTTTTGGACCATTTTTGGGTCAGAATTTTCGAATTTTTTTATTTTTGTTTTTTCTTGTCAAAAATTGCATGATAAATTAGTAAATATTAATCTGATATGAAATAGAATAGATTTTACCCACTTTTTCATACAAAAAACCCCAAACATTTGAAGAAATATGACAAAAACATCACTTTTCTGCTACCCCACATTGTCGCCATTTTGAATTTACCGATGATCCTCTGTTCGGGAGGTCATGCAAATAGGCTCAAAATAACCCCAATATGATAATCTAAAAAGTGAAGAAGTTACAGGACGCCACTGCTTTCATTGATAAATAAAAACTAAGAACATGTATAAGCACTATATATTATTGTCTCTATTATGAACAAACCCATATGATTTTTTCCCCAATTGAACAATTCATATATTTTCAAGTTATCCACCAATAATTTCGAGTAAATAAATACATAGATCGTCCCCATTCATCCACGATATCGGATATTATATATCAAATTGTTTATTAAATATCGAAAATATATATGGAGAGGTAAACTTGCAAATCAAGTGGAAATAACATTGCTGAGTTGCTAACGCCGATATAGAATATCCTGTGGGAGGTTGCTCGAATCGAAACACACAATAATCGGTCAACTTTTGAACCGCAAACTAAAACAGATCATTTTTCTTTGACAAAATTGTGATTACATGCCAGATTCTTGGATGAGACGATGAATTCTTTATAACACAACGGCCATGCTGATCAGTTTCGCTCAGTGTTTATAGCCAAATATCGAAGACGCCGGCGTACCTTTAATGACAATTGGTCAAAATTTACCCAACAGTCCTTATGGTGTTTAACCTGGGTAGAACGAGAACGCTCGGTTGATGTTTTAGTTTTATTGCGACCATCGAAAAGTAGATTTGAGGGAATTCTTTATATCTTATCTTCTTGTATACATGCTTCCGAGAAGAAAGTTCATTTCCGGCAAATTTTAAGTCAGCGACTAATTGCAAGAACAATATAGCCGGAAACGACAACACCGGGCTCCAAGCCACTGTCAAATATGGACATGTGTTCGCATACTGCATGGAATCTGTTTTCAGAGCAGATATAAGTTGACGTAGTGTTGAAATTTTCCTCGTCTTGTGAACCGAATAAACTTAAAGGATACTGTCCAGAAAGTGAGGTATTATGGAGAATGTCTGCTGGGTAAATTCCGTCCAAGGATAGATCCAACAGGTGTCATTTCGACCGTTCCCGTAATGGCCACTCCATTCCCTCTCATTTTACCACAGAAAAGTATTTTCCGGAAAACTGAGCCTAACTCTTTCACTTTGAAACCGTACAAGATCGGACTTATGCTGGAATTGAGCCACAGAAATAAGTATAAAATCTTATAAACTGCATCCGGCCATTCGGCTTCGTCATCGAGGAATCTCACCACTGCCAAAAGAACATACCCAAGGAACCATGCGAAGAACAAGCGACACAGTATTATTGACATCCGAACTTGTCGTCGCTGTTGTAAAGCCAGTGTTAATGCATTTGTTCTTATGTACGAGAAAAGTTTGCAGTAAAAGATGACGACGAAAACAACAGGCAATATGAAAAGAACAGCGAAGAAGGCGAATTTTTGGTAAATCGACTGCGATGCAACGGCAAAACACAAAGCGACGGACGTCTGGACGCGGATCCGAGCAGAGTATAACTCTCGACGGTGGTTGCAATGCCATAAATAAGCGCATCGGCAAAGAGGCAGGTGGTGGTTGAGGCGATGAACTTTCTCCAATTGAACACATCTGGTTGTTGGTGTAGTGGACTACAGACCAACTTGTAACGACTATAGCCTATGAGACACTGTAAATGTAAGGCAAATAAGAAGAGAACAGGAGTCAGGTGTATGGACAGTCCGCATACGAAAGGGGTAACATATCCCCGCAATTGACTTACGATGCTGGACGGGACAAAGAAGCCACACACTGTGAAGTCGATGGCGGCTAGATACACGATAAGACCATGGTGCGTTGTCCGCAACTTCTTCTCCACGACCGGAGATATAAGCATAAGAGCATTTCCTATACCGCCAAGTATCACCAACGGCACCAATAAAATGATGTATGGATAACTCACAGAATCCAATCTGGCTGACAGTATGTTAGTACTATCAGCGCTGATATTGTCTGTGCTAACGTTCGCCATTTTCACTGTGAAGAGTTCTGTTGGAGTGAGAAGACGTTGTGTTACACAAGTACTAAAGAGGATGCTCTGTTATGCTTTCGGCTTCTCTCTCAATCATAAACACATTTGAGAAGTTGGTTGGTATTATTAACTTAATGCTACACCGATTTTTCCGTGTCAGTGTTTCCTTGTACGCAGTCATGTTTGTTGGCCAATTCCTGGAGTTTTAATTGTTTGGGCTGCGGATGTGTTGATTGGTGTCTTCATCAGAGAGTATAGTCTGACACATAAATCGCACCAAGAAGATTCCCGGGCAGATTCTGCATCCAATAAACATGAAAATACCATCCGCCACCAAATTACAGATAGTTTTCTCTGAAGAACCCTTCCATGAATAGATAGCTCAGCTAGAGATTATCCAACTTGATAGTGACCAAGTCCCCATCTCTAAAATTGCTACATATACAGAGCGATCCAACTGTGTGTTCAACAGGTGAGCGACCGCTTGACGAGGTATTACGTCATGATCCTCGTGATTTGCGTTAGTGTTATTGTACAATGTTCGTTCATATATCATCTGCATTCATCACCACTCCCATGGTTACATCCTTGAGCCAGTTATTGATTTCTGAAACTCTTATGAATACATAATAATTGGTTGAACAAATGGTATTTGATATGGCGTATAGCCCTCCGGTAGCCCTCCGCTGAGCATATATACATATGAAATGATTTATCAGAGAGAAAGAATAAATCGGTCGTCAGCCGGATTCGAACCCACGACCCCGGCTTATCGCGCCGATGCTCTACCTACAGAGCTATGACGGTCCATAGGTATTACACCCTTGGATTGTCACTGTGATGATCATTTCATTTTAATTGGTTATTGTCTTGTATAGTGAAGTCGTGACATTTTGTCATATATCCATTACCGTCAAAGAATGCCCATCAGTTCCGGTATTCAATATTCAGCTGTCGTCCACACACAGAAAGGACCTGGCGCTGTTTAATGAGATTTTGGCCCTCATGAGGTTCGATTTGGAGTATTAAAATGAAATATCACGTGCGAAAGAAATTTTCAGTTAGCGTAAAGTATATTATCTTGTCTTATTCTCTGAGTATTTTCTAGGCTCTGAGTTTTAGAGTTTAAGAATAACAGCATCTTGAAGTAGTGGATTTGTGCAAAATCATCTATTCTAAAACATCTGCCTGTTCTTTAGCGTTGAAAGCATAGGAAGATTTCTGTCCTATATTGGGCGATATACTTCCCTTTCTCACGTGACTTCATTCCAAAATCGACCTACTAGAAATACGATTTGGACGGTTAGGTTAGGCTAACGCAAAGTCTGCTCCAGTAAATGGCTATAAATGAGGATTTCTCGCGACTTTTGACTTCCAATAGATTATTATCTGGTTTTCACTTATTTTTGCGACTCGAAAAAGCTTTTAAATGCGAATCATTTCGCATGATTATTGTCGTTTCGCCGAGTTTTATATCCGAGGGCGTGGCAATCGTAGTAAATTTATCAATGAAGCGCATTTGTGTGTTGCGATTCACAAACGCGACACGTTATGCAAATGCCCCTTGCTTGTCGCGATTCCCTAGGTTACTCTATTGGCAGACGGCGGCGAGAACATGACGCGAACGTCCGTTGAATGTCGCGTTTGGAAATTTCCTTCAAATGCTACTAACGGTGGACGTTGGCGTCGCACGTCGCGTTAGGTGAGCCATCGCCCATGTCTCCTGAGTATCACTTTCAGAACAGAACATCCATTTTGTTACAATTTTGAAACTACTCCTTATTCTTTGCATATTAGTTCTCATTATCGAGCGAACACAGGAGGTAGATCTACTTTAGGCATTCTATTGTAGGTATGCAAGTGCCTGTGGTAGCAGGAACATAGTACATCAGTAGTATATAAAGCGGAAATATTGTCGTACTGAGGCTGATGACGTCACGTGGCGTGATGTGGCTATGACCTACGGATGACGGTGACATCAATTCCGGCTGAAAGGTCACTTCCGTGGAAAAGGTCATTTCGGCACATAGTGAAGAATACGACACTTCGGCATACGACATTTCGGCACCTTTTTTTTACAAGCCAAATGCTAAATACTAATATATTAATACTAAAAAATAGGATTTTCACATCATCTTTTAACATATAATTAACATATACACATGCCATTTTAAGCGTTACCAGGTTGTAGATTCTTTGGTCGCGAATATCTGCGAGATATCGGCAACTTTTTTCACAGATGCAGTTGGTTTAGAAAGGCATGGTATCATAAAGCAAAACCACAAATATTGAGATACATAATATGATCTCTTTATATGTTAAACATATGTTACAAAAAAGAATGTGAACATTTTTTTTATTTTTAGCCTAATTTGGCCTGAAAAGAGGGTACAGAAATGTCGTGTGCCGAGATGTCGCGTGTCGGAATGTCGCTTACCGTAATGCCGATTGCTGAAACGTCGCGCGCCGAAATTTCCTGACATCGTAAAGAAATCATTCCCATTCATTGTTCGTCTGACAGAGGTACGGAGTATACAGCCATGCATGGAGAAGGAGTGTTTATCATTTTACACACCGCAAAATTACAGCCCCCGTCCTGGATGAAGATAAATATTGAATAGAGTGTAGGGCAAAACCCACAGCGGACAAAACCCCCACAGATAAAACACTCACGAACAAAACCCCCAGGGGACAAAAGCCCCATCGCATATTATTTTCTTTGCTATTCCAGCAAGAAAACGAATAAAACATGGTAAATGATAACCTCTCAAGACAATGTTATTTCATATTTTATGATCTTTTATTACATCCGTAGCCTGTTCTTAGATACTCAATCAATAACTTAAGCAAAACAAAGTAAATAAAATCTAAAAAGACATGCACTTCTCAAGGTACATTTTTTATCTAGTATCACTGAGACAACATGTGGCACAACAATATTACAAATATAGCTGAAATACACAACGAAAATGACAAGTACAATTCCACTATCATAGAGAGTTAGATTTTCATAAATTATTAATTTCAAATTTATAAATTCTATCAGATATTCGGTCTGAAATGGCTATTTCCATATTAAGTGGGTGTATTGTCCGATTTTCCTATTTTGGGGGTTTTGTCAGTGAGTTTTTGTCCGTGGGCGTTTTGTCCGTGGGAGTTTGTCCGTGGGGGTTTTGTCCCCTGTGGGTTTTGTCCGGCACCCATTGAATCCACCAAAACGTTTAACAATTAAGTTATCCGCTAGTCAGACTGAATCATGTAGCCAACATTATATTCATATTCCTTGCTTGTCAGGTTGCATATTTGGACTGGGAAACGTCTGTTAACCATACCCCTTGCCAGGAGAGAGATCAACCGAGACAGAGGTGCCTGGTCCATTGTCAAATATTTGCTCAGGGAGATGTTGCAGCAAGTGGAACATCATAGTCTAAAATAAAGCCGAACTATTTGAATTTCATATAGTATTGAGCAATATGACACGAAGTCATAAATTATACTATATTTATCTTTTCGAGATATGTCTGTTCGTATATGAGTTGTGGGCTAATATAAACGAAACATTATATTCACTTATACAGTACAAATTTCATTTTCGTTCTGTGCATGTATTCCCCAAAAAACTAAAAAAAATCGCTTTGTTTCCGGGTAATGCAAATGTTGATGACAAATCTACGGTGACCCTTAAAAGACAGGCATTTTCTGTTGGGTTTTTTTTTTGGTTGTCTGACAATTATAGTATAGTCAGGCAGATATGTGAAATGATTGTGCACTTTGTGATAAAAGCATGAAATTTGGCAGGATGATAGATAAACACATATGATTCATTTTTGGACGGGGAATCCGGCTTGAAAATCCGTATTTGACCTCCATCTTGGATTTCAAAATGGCCGCCAATTAAAACAGTTATTCCCACATTTGCTTACTCAAGGAAGTTGATCAATACAGTTTTGTTGCATCAGAACTGATGGATTACGAGATGGCGTCCGTTTTCTTTTCAAAATGGCAGCCGAGAATCACCTATTTTCATTGTTATGTGACTTACGTGAACAGATACACAAACTTCTACTTCTGAGTGGCCTAAAATGGTTTTTGATGTCTTTGGACACTGGTTACTTGTAGACACGTGACACATTGTTTGGATTCATAGAAAGAGCTGTTTTTTCTTACTGTTCTCATTGGCGTTATTTTGTTGTGAGCAACCAAGCAGATTAATACATTCTTTTGATTCATATAAAGAGCTGTTTTTCTTATTGTTCTCATTGGTGTTATGCGGCAAATCTACATAAAAAAATGAATGTTGGTAGTTACTTTGCATTTGTACAGGTAATATTATAACTTATAACTGACTAAAGATGTGTCCCGTTTAATGGCCGTTAACATGGTTAGACTTATTGCCCTTTGTCTGTAAAATCACGTTCTTTTATACAATGTTTGTCACAACTTCGCAAATAAAGCTGTCGTCATTGCTTAGCATCAAAACAAGATGTGTGGCCTTAATATGGGGAAAATTTCCCTTGATTGTTATTTCAATCTACGGAGAAGTTTCTGTTGCAGCAAAAACATTACATCTCAAACCAAATCTATATCACTGATTTTATTTCAATCTAAAACCTGCCCAATCAGATATTGTGTGGACATACACAAACTAAAATATTATCCTCCAGAAAATTGTTATGATCAATTGGATATAAATAGACCACTGATTATTCAAAATGTTCTCCCTGATCTATACTGGTATTTTGAGGCATTTTTATGGAGAATATTCTCTTGTATCAGGAATATTACACTTCATACCAAAAATTATATTAATATACAATATATTAGGAATATAAGAGACATTTTTTGTTTTTGTTTTTTTTTTTGAGGAAGCACATTTTGATCAATTGGATTTCCCTTCTTGACATGTATTACCATGACAGCTGTATGAATACTTTTCTCTTGTATCTAATATTTTATATCTCAAACCCAAATTATATTACTACGCAATATATTAGGAACAATGATTATTTCGAAGAAGCAAGAACAGTTTTCGTTTCAGGTGGTATATATATTTGTCCTTCCTGAAAATCCTTCCTAGAAATCTAAAAATTTCAAAATATCAGGATGCATATTTTTAATATCAATTACATTTCCCGTCTTATGCAATTAAAGATCGCAATTCTTTTCGAGGCATGTTTTGGAGTGAAGTTAACATCTTTTTGATCAGTCCGTCCCCTAAAAACTGATCGAGTGGAGCGAATCGACACCAAGTATAGTAAAAAAGTTGTTGGAGGAAGAGTAAGTTCAGAAAATCATCACATCAACGGTGCTGCAATAACTCTAATCTCATGTCAAATTATTTTCCTTGTAGACTATTCCACAGTGCTACTTGTTATGCACGAAAGTAGTACAGAAGCACTAATGAATTGCCACATATTTGGCGAGGCACAAGTTCCAAATACACCAACAGAAAGTCTTTCGATTTTTGTTTGCAGATCTACATTGTGTCCCTCTTTGAGACGATCCAGTATGAAGAATAACTCAATATTTGTGAAATTCAATAACACAGATATTGACCAACATAACCATTTTTCACGTAAACGTCTGAGTGCAAATTGCCCTCATCAACCAATTGAAAAGTGAGATATATCGCTCGCGTTCAATTTCCGAAAGTGACGAACTAATTGATAACCTTTACACACAAGGAGTTATTTCCATATTAATGCCACATGTTATTTCTGGGGCTTGATAAATTGACGAAGTTTATGGGAATAATTTTCAGATATAGCAGGTAGTAATTCTACCACGCTGTCATGATATATTGACAAAGAGAAGGTACAATTGGTGTTATCCGCCACTGACCCGTTACTATTTGCCAATGACTGAACTGAAATGTTCTATGTGAAAAGTACAGGAACATGGTGAAGTAGATCCCTCCTCCTATAAAAAAATTGCAGTATGATAATGAATTCATGATATACATGATATGCAACAGTTTCATGGTATATGTTTAACTCTACACCAGTCTACACAACTCTTGCATTACAAAACTGATTTCCTATCTCAGACAACTATGATAGTATCTTTGATATATAGGCATAGCTAATATTCACAATATTATTTGAAATGTTTCGGTACACAGGATGTCATGCACACATATCGATTGTACATTCGAGTAGTTTAGATACAGCTGGAATAGGTAATGTTTTCTAATTATATCTGTGTAAATAACTAAAACGAGAGAACTATCACAAAACACAATATGGAGAATGGGTGACGAGATCTGAGATTGGTTGCTTTGTATATAGTATATCTGTATTACATTCAACAATATGGAGCGAGTAGCTGTCAATAAATAATTTCCGCGTCCATAATCTGATGTCCTTATTGCATAAACACAAAACATGACAATATGTTCAGCTACATGATAAGGGATTGAAATGTTTTGCACTCTTTTGACGAAATGTGCTCCCTTTACTGGCAATACTGATATTATGGATTTTACTCACTCGCTGTTGAATCTGACAGGAAAATAATTCTTGTTCTAACTAGCCCCGGCTAATCTTTTGTAATTTGTGGAATAAGATAGAACTAAATATACCCATTTGTATTTTTGCCCCAAGCTCGACACCAATAAATTATGATGATAATCTGGTAACCGAATCTACACCTAGTATGGCCTATTAAGAATAATTGAGAACTTCAGATGTTGAGAACGGTATCGCTCCCATATTGCTGTCATAAAACAAATCATCTCTTAACGGATTGAGCTGCCTTTCAGAATACAATGTGGTGGGGAGTCCCACTGGTAGCATATTGCATCTCCTATTTATTACAGTATTATGGGTAGACACATCAAGCTATTAACTACAGCCAGTTAGAAACGATAGTACAATGATTTGTGAAGTACCTTGTTTCGTTTATACGGGTCATGTGATCATGCCATTGTCTGTCCCTGTATATACGATCGTTAATTTCAGAGGACAGCACCTGTTGTTTGAAGCAGCGAGGCCCCATGACACTACACTGAGGCTTGCCCAACCTAGACTCCTCGTCATCGTCTGATTAGATCAAGGTCCAAGGTAAGGGATAATCGCTTTTGAATAATCGATTCCTTAACGGCTTGCCTAAGATAATGGTGTACATTAACACTAATTTTGGAGTGAAGTTAGAATAATGATGGATACTTTATCGAGCAATGGCAATCAAGATTGCACAATCATTTGACCTAGTTTTTGCTGTGTTCTAAATCAGGAAGTCAACCAATGCCTATCTGCTTTGAATCTTCCTGTGTTGTGTGATTGAATTTGTAGAAGACTGCCCGATTTTTGGGACTCGCATTTGCCGGAAACCTTCCTCCTAATGGTAAGTCAAGTCGTTAAGGTGAGTCCTTGTACAATGACAACCGCGAATACCGAATTTCCATGGAATATGTTATCCAATATCCCAGCGACAATTTGTGAACAATGTATGCTAAGAAATTACATAAGGGTGAGTGTATTATATAGCTTTAGTTAATTCTGAGATGTTATGCAGAAGAGATTACAGCACGTATTAGATCATATGGGACAATCGGATTGCTAGGTTATCGTGTCCCTCATATGGCAATTGTTCGCACACACAAGTATAGAAATCCTCGCTTGTAAGAGAGAAGTTTTGGTTATTTCATGTTAGAAAGGATAAATTAATTCAAAACATTAAACAGTTTGTGGGATAAACCTTTTTGAAATGTCAATCCTAAAAAACTTAAACACTTCTTGTCACTTTTGAAGAACTGTGGGGTTGTCGTTTTCAGAATTAGAACTTAAATACAAACTCCTAGATATTCCCTCCTGGTATGTAATACAGAAAAAACTAGAGTGTAAACTCGGAGGTGCCCACACTTTATAGTTTGAGAGAAAATAATAGTCCTCATGCAGAACTGTCGAGTACAAACATAAACAGCTCTTCTTTTTGAGTTTTTGTTGACTATTCTTAGAATTAAAAGCCTTTTTTCCGGAACTGAATGACAGTCTGATATTAAACATTTCATTAAAGTAACATTCGCTTGGACACGAGACCTTTAGCTGCTCCCAATTCATGATTCAACTGCGAGTAAGAGAGGCCCACATGCCAATATCGTTAGGCGAGCCTTGCTGTGCTTATATAGAGAATAGAAGAGTAGACAACAGGCCGATTAATTGTTTTGTTTTGAACCGCAGGTGTATTTACCACAGCTGTACTATCAAATTATTTTAAATGTGAGATGCAAAGGAAATCTGTCACATAAGATCATCTGGCTGGGCGTCAATACTTGGAACATTCACTCTTCGGGAGGCTGGTCTGGCGTTACGTTCGAATCAAGGAAAGCGTTGACAAATGGCAACACAGAATTGGGCTTGGGGTACCTACTTTTCAGAAGCCTCTAGAAGACGTAATACATGTACTTCAAATTAAACCAAGCGAAGTAGATTCGCTTATATTTTTATCAATATTCAACCAGTATAATATATATATATATATAAATATAATATAAATAAGAATCTAAAAATCTTGACCGTACACTATGGTCGACGCTATCTCGAACTGACTTATGGTGCTTTGCGCTGGTGGTCATTCACTTAGGTTACTGACATGGCTTTCTGAGCAAAGCAGCGTGGGTAGACTCAAAATAATAGCCACGAGAGTGTAATAGAAATGTTATTTTCCGATATTTCTTTGAAATATAGACATTTTTGCCTCAAATTGCATTGTATAAATAGTATAATTATTTGTCAGTTAATTGAGACGTTTTGGTGAGAAAAATCAAAGAACGGAATAAAAAAATGTTTTATAGTGTATGCGTGAAGTGGTAGCCATGTCCAGTTCCAGTGCTAAAGATAATTTTAGTGAAGCGAGCACTTAATCAAGGGAAAGGGTTTGCGAAGTTATATCAACCACCAGCAAGGGTGCAGGTACAGGTGGCTCATCATCGAATACTGACGCGTCTGGATAGGATCAGCTTCATACCAATTTTGGCGTTTCTATCATAACGGCAAACAATTCTATAAATAATATACCCGAATCTAGCACTGTATTCTGAGAAGTGGGTATGTTTATTTCTTTATATATTGAAATATTCCGTACATTGATGATGCACTGGGTTACCAAAAGCTTTCGCATTTAGCTAATGTAGGAGAGCATATCGCTCAATCAGCTCTCACAATGCGCGCGCATATTTTGTCGAAATTCCTACTCCTATGTCCATACGACTTTCACATGGGCTCATATGGGAAACGCATTCTCAGTGAATCGCAAAAACTAAAACCACAGTGATCTTTTAAAGTCAGGTACCAATTCGTCAGTCTACAGTTGTAATGAATAGTTCTCTCCCGCAACGGTGCTGAATGTATCTCCTAAACCCATCGGACCGTCTTTTTCGTGCTCCAAAACAAAGATTAATGCAACCTTTGAAAACAATTGAGACGGGGTTTCACCGGGGTTTGTTCGTCTGCGCATGCTCATTTTAAATCCAGTGCGAACCAAGGCACACATGTAAAAGTATCAGTAAAACTAAAGATTAAGGAAAAAATGGAAATATTACTGTATAACTTGTGAAGTTTGGAGATGCAGATCCATAGCACCCATTTGCGCAACACCTGACAGCGTCCCAATATAGTGGAACAAATCACGTTGTGAAGGACCTCTCGTGGAAATAAACGTGTATAGAATTCGGAAACTGACAAATACCCTGACTGACATACATGTATATATTGATACTTACAACGTGAGATTATTCAGGCGATGTGAGTATTGAAGCCTTCATGACCCTATCGGTCCTAGGGCAGGTCATAACTCCTTGTTCAAGAGATTCTTTTTATCAAGCAGCTAATTCAGACGATATTTTCAATCGGGTGAGAGAAGATTGTACTTTTGGTTATTTGAGAGAAAGCGGTTTGTTGCATAATGTATTTAATGTACATGTTTTCCGTGTGTTGTGTTGAATATTTCTGGATTGCTGGGTTGTTGACTTGTTTTTGTTGAAATACTTAGAATTTGTTTGATTATCGCTGTATAGCTGAAATATTGCTGAACGCGACGCTAAATCTTAATACAAAAGCAAGCAAACTTTTGTTGTGAATCTCACAAAAAACATAAATCTAGTAGTCGCATATACTTGGTGGATATTGTAGTCGGAATGGTGCAATCTCTAGTGTAAACAACGGCACCTTCTTCATTCGCGAAACCTCAGCCGATTCCGCCGAAGACATCTGACCTCGTGAATCACTGTTGGAATGATTTTACTGCTCTCAGATGTAGAATGTGAACCACCGGATGTGTAAATCAGCACTTGTTAAAGGATATACGCCCGCTCACATAGTCCTGGGGGTGTAACACTACTTTGATAATATGATAAAATAAATCGAATATTCCCTTGATTCTGTTTCTTGAAAGCCTCGTCCAATTGTTTGTGTTTTTCTAGGTTTATGAAAATAAACCCACTTCCATGATTCTATGTGCAAAACACAGAGACGTCAAGGCTTTCGCTAAAACAAAGGAATTCGCCATAGTTACGCCATATTTCATGGCTGCTAGTATTCATTCCTACATGTACAAGTGATAGACGAGTGGTGCCTGCTTATCGTAATGACATAATCAACCTCACTTGCTTTTGTTTGTCAACGGATGAGACGTCGTTATCTGAACATCCTTATTTGCGATGGTTCACCACACAAATAGACGTCGCATAGATTCGTGTTCGCGATATTACTTGGATTTTATTTTATTATTGTATTAATTGTATTAATTGTAGATGATTCGTGTCGCTTTTGTGATAGTGACCATCACAGTGGGGGTGAACCAGGTCAGTTCGAGCAAAGCAGATGACATAATTGTTTGTGTGGGTACCAGAGCTGACCAATGTGTACCATTTTTCATTACTGCGATGACGGATGCTTCGCCTACGTACGGAGATATGTGTACCGCTTTGACGGTGAGGATAAGAACGAGTGTGTGGTTTTAAACCGAGGCTCAGAAACTGATCCTGTGCAGCCACGTCTGTAGATTGTTGCGTGGACTGTATGACCAGAGGAATACTGGCCTAGCACAGGCTTATCGTTTCCACGCTGACATAAACGGTGGGCGGTTATATTTTAGCTTTTTTATGAATTTAATTGTGTTTCGAAGATGCTCAGGCTAATATAATCATTGTTAGTGATCCCGTTGCTGCTAAATTGAATTCTCCATGTGGTAAGGTAATATCTCTAGGGTACTTGTTTACTGTTGAGATAGATTTGATTCCTCAGAAGAAAGTATGGCGAGCTTGATATAATTATTGACAAAGATATCTTACCATCTTCGATTACAATAAAAAAATCTCCCATCTTTTTCGCAAAATCTTCTTTTATATCCAAAGAATATGGGCGAATGCTTCAGATATATGCGTTGTGAGGACGAGACATTGAACGTTACCGTGTATGTGACTTTTATGGTGATTTACCTGGAAGACACAAATGTATGCGGTGACGGCAGTGGGTCCGGTAAGTTGTTTACGTAGCCTACTACTTAGATGACATTGTCTTTTCAAATCGACAAAATGACATATCCTCTTTTGTAGTGGACGTGTTGTCGTGCTATGATCCGAGAGACTGAAGAGGCAATGCGGTCCGATTTCTCGCGCTCATAACTATGACTGTTGTTTTCTAATAACTTGATGAGGAATAGGCTTGATCGACAAATCATGTTATTATACCTCATGTAAATTCCTAAAGTTTTCATTGGTTGACAGCCTGTCACGTGTCATACTACAAATCGTGATGTTCAGTGATGATGCAGTCATATCTTGCCTTACCGTTGAATAAATGTCATGTACCACGGCAGATCGTTGTACATCACAAATTATTCCACGGCGACATCTGCCTGACCAAGGATTGCCTCCCATGGTGCGCGCGCCAACATACTCCCCGAAACGAAGATTTCTACCTGACGTGTATACGTCGGCCCGTTGGTGATAGAAATTAGTGAATGTGATTTGGTAATTGACTGAAATAAATTTGGTATCTTTTGAAAAGGTACGTAAGATCACTGCGAACGTTTCTCATCCAAATTATGCGATTGAGTCGACAAACAAACCGAGAATCGTACAGTTGATCTTGACACGGCGTTTTGAAATCAACAACGGTCGCGCAGTGTTGAACACGATATGCTTATTTCACCGTACCATCCTCATTCACATGATTATAAAGTCCCCATTTTATTCAAATAGGACATTCGGTATAATATAATCTCGACAAGTGATGTATTCGCGCTGCGCGCTCGTTGTACATCACTTGTCTCGAGCTGAAAAATCGTGATGTCTCACTCTATAACATGCAATAATTGTATATTGTATTTCCACAACTTTATCACGCTAGATCAAACGACTGATTTCGACGATTTATTTCAATCTGGGGGTTAGAATTCTCAGCGCTACATATCAACGTATTAGAGTATCTTTGCCTAGTCTTTCAAACAGCCACTTGCATTTATCCTCAACATATCATCAACCGTTTATTTCACTGTCGCCGAAGTGACAGCGATGTCCTGCTCTAGCTCTAATAGAAAATGATCCCGCACGCGTATTAACTGCGCTTCCTAGGTGTCAAATCCCAGTGGCTGTATTATCTAGCCCTTTGGCAGGCTACACGCAGCTATCATGCTTCACTAGTCGTTATTGCGGGGCTGCCGATCGGACATTCAAACGCCGCCGCCATTGGCTGTTATGCTGCGTCACAGGACTCTTCGCACGCATGATTAGTTATGATAATCTGCGAATGTGTTTGTTTTGAGTCAGAGCAGTTGAGGTAGCCCGAGAATGGTTTATTCCTACTGAATAACAAACTGTTAATATATTACCCATTTGATCAATATGCGTACAATTATCTCACGCTGATTGTACATGAAATTATGGCAAAATAATTATAGTTTTGATCTTTCCTGTTTTATTTTGTGTTTTCCGTGGAAGAAAGCCGACGACAGGCGATCGTAACACTTTAATCATCAATATCTTAGGGAGCGTGTCAAAAGTTTTGACGCGAACGCGTTCATTTTTGAACAGGAGGTCGTTCATTTTCGCATGCGTCAGGCCGTTCATTTTACACAGCAGCGCCAGAAAATGAACAGTCGAACGTTCATTTTTGAACGTTCATTTTGTTAATGCACTCTGACGTTCATTTTCGCACGTTCGTTTTCGCATGTTCATTTTCTCACGTGCGCAAACGGCTGGCGTTTGACGCGGGCAGAAATGAACAACATACAGAAAGCTGCCATCCCGATACTAAGAAACGCGTCGGATCAAATCTACTTTCTCATCGCGCGTCATTCCCGTGTTATAGATTTTATTGTAATTTGCCATGTCTTTTGCTTCGTGTGGGTATATATTCAATGCATTCCGTAATCATGTGGAGTGATATTACCGATGTCGGTGATTTTCTTCAATACAAAAAGGGTAAAACTAAAAGTAAAACGTTTTTCTTTTTCTTGTCCCGTCTCCGCTTCAGCGGTTTGTCACCACCTAGATTGATTGAAATTGCAGTTTAAGGGCCGCTTCCCGTACGGATTTCGCAGCCCATCAACTCAATGTTTTATTTTAATTGCACGTTACATATCTTAGTTTGTTAAAGATGTTTACAAGTGCTGTATTATCAAATAAACAAATAAATAAGTAAATAAATATATAAATAAATAAATAAGTAAATAATAATAAATGGGCGGATGGAACCACCTATATATGAGTGTTCGCTTATATAATACTTGACAAGATAAATTAATGACTTCTTTCTTGTTTATTTTCCCCAGTGTTTTACTTGTTTGATGTGGATTTTTACATTTCGTGAATCTCTTCTTCATCCACCAAAAAAATGAGATTCTCGGTCGGGCGATCAAAAGTCATGGCCTACGGCGCTTGCGTCCCGTGGATAGATTGTTTCGTCATGGACATATTACTTTAAATGATTCTTCTTTATCAACTTACAAACGTATTCCAGCGATCTGTAATGCCTGGAAATGGTATAATTTTAATAAAGAAGCCGACAATATGTATTGAAAATGAAGTTCGTGCACTGGAAATGGGCCCTATAGAGAATACTTTGTATGCGGTAAAGAAGGAAGGGTTTAGGCTCCGCAAAGGATATTTCAATACATTGGTCTATGAAAAATATCCATCTTCTTTAAAGAAATGTTTTGATGTGTTGGTGTTTGAACTGCGTCCTTTTGTTTTATTTAGCCTACAAATGAAGGGCCCTATGAGGCGCCGTTTGTGACAATATTGTCAACGACAAATATATAGAGTTAAAACCAAAATATAAAGTCGCCGTTTGTGAAAATATTGTCAAACACAAATATATAGTTAAAACCTTTGTAAATATATATAAAACGAAATAAATAGGGCCTTTATATAAAGTTTTTTTTTTCATTTTTATAAATATATTTAACATAAATAACGATAGGAAGTTAAGACGTTAAATTTAACGTAAATATAAAGTACACGAACAAACTTAAATAAAGTGTACATGTAAACCGGATATGCCCAAAGGAAGCTGCGCAATCGATGTGCGCGCGAGTAATACTGGTTAATCAAAACTGCAACTGAGTTCGGAAGCGAAACTATGACAGCGGTGAAAACCACTCGCATGTCACAGATGTGGCGAATCAAACAATAAGATCACGTACCTGAACATATTTCAGCTCACTGCCATAATGATTTAGTAAAGGCCTATTCCAATTTTCAACAATTACTGTTATCATTTACAATCGTACTTCAGAGTTATCACATCAATTAGATATAAATACATCTACTTATAAATCACCATAAGATATCCTAGCCTGCAGCCAATATCACGGCCTGTCCCTTAGATGTTCAATCTACGATTCCGCCGGCCAAGTCGCTGGTTGCTATTTGCCGCATAAAAACATCAACAGAAGTTGAAATAAAACATGCGCAATAACGATGCATTAATTATGCGCAACACAAATATTAGGCAATTTGAAATCATACTGAATATGAGCATATTTCATTGATCAGAATATGATCATTCATAGCATAGTTATAGGATTTGGAATTATATTGTCGTTTTGTATATTTTATCGTTTTTCGATAATTTCCGAATTTCCAAACAAGACAAAAATTTGCAGGGAACTTGGTATAAGTACAGCGAATGTGGAAACTAATGGGTCATGAGGAACCGGTTGCACTATGCTGGTATCATCAAACGTACCGCTCTCAAATTATGAAAGAACCATGGCGTATACTGTGGGAACCACCAGTGTGGATTGTACTGTTGCGTTCACCGTTCCTCGTTTTCATTATCGAGATCATTTATTATAGCATGCTACGCTTACTTGATCTCAAACTTTTTAGGTTTTAAGTTAGTATAACGTAAGTAGAATAAAATAAACTGTTGATATTCGTAAGCGCTAGGTACTGGGTTCAATCCCTGGCCGGGTCATACCAAAGACTTGAAAAATGGAACTTGTTGCTTCCTCGCTTACGCTCAGTATTAAGAGGATAGAACAAGGACGGTGTCAGTATAATGTGACTGAGTGGGGTGTCATGTTTGCCTACGGTATGATATTTCGGTGGGACAGCAGTATAAAATGGCAGCATTAGATCTGCTCGGTTACAAGTAGTTAACCACTCCCCTCCCACTCACCTCCCTTCCCTTCCCCGTCGTGATATAGCTGAAAAATGTTGAAAGCGACGTTAAACCCTATTCACGCACTCGTCAGCGTATATAATAGGGTTAATACCGATGCCCGTCAAGAACCCCACGCGTATTGAAGATCAATTAGCGATTAGCACGCAGGGGTAAAACGGCTTCGACTGATTCCTTAGTTACTAGTAACAGCTTCGAGGCAGCGCAAAAGTGAAAAAAGGCCAATCTAGTATTCTTCATGAGCCATTAGTTTCCACATTCGCTGTACTTATATCAAGTACAAATTTTCGTCTTGTTTGGAAATGCGGAAATTATCGAAAAACGATAAAATATACAAAAACGACAATATAATTACAAATCCTATAACTAAGCTATGAATGGTCATATTCTGATCAATGAAATATGCTCATATTCAGTATGATTTCAAATTGCCTAATATTTGTGCTGCGCATAATTAATACATCGTTATTGCGCATGTTTTATTTCAACTTCTGTTGATGTTTTTATGCGGCAAATAGCAACCAGCGACTTGGCCAGCGGAATCGTGGATTGAACATCAAAGGGACAGGCTATGATATTGGCTGCAGGCTAGGATATCTTATGTTGATTTATAAGTAGATGTACTTATATCTAATTGATGTGATAACTCTGAAGTACGATTGTAAATGACAACAGTAATTGTTGAAAATTGGAATAGGCCTCTACTAAATTATAATGGCAGTGAGCTGAAATATGTTCAGGTACGTGATCTTATTGTTTGATTCGCCACATCTGTGACATGCGAGTGGCTTTCACCGCTGTCATAATTTCGCTTCAGAACCCAGTTGCAGTTTTGATTAACCAGTATCACTCGCGCGCACATCGATTGCGCAGCTTCCTTTGGGCATATCCGGTTTACATGTACACTTTATTTAAGTTTGTTCGTGTACTTTATATTTACGTTAAATTTAACGTCTTAACTTCCTATCGTTATTTATGTTAAAAAAATATTTATAAAAATAAAAAAAAAATAACTTTATATATAGGCCCTATTTATTTCGTTTTATATATATTTACAAAGGTTTTAACTATATATTTGTGTTTGACAATATTTTCACAAACGGCGACTTTATATTTTGGTTTTAACTCTATGTATTTGTCGTTGACAATATTGTCACAAACGGCGCTTCATAGGGCCCCTCACAGGTTGCATAATGACGGGCGCCACATGCGTGATGAAGTCTCCACGTGAATCAATCGGTCCATATATCTTTTTTAAAGAAATGGCTTGATGTGTTGGCAATCAGAACTGTTTTATTCAAGGTTTATTTTTTTTTATCATGGAATTAAAACTTTGAACTCCATGGTTTTATTGACAAATAAGAGACCTCACATGGCGGCCTACCTTGAGATATGACGGGAGCTGCATGGCGTCTCTGCGTGATTCAGTCGGGCCATGTCTTTTTATAATGATCATACATGTAGTTTGTAGGCCTGTATACTTTCCCTGATTTACTCATTTCTTATTGAAGATAATATTACTGAAGACAAAAAATTCCCAATGTCATAAGGATAAATCGTTATATAAGTGAATGACTTTCGTATATTTATATGTCTATATTATACTTTTGTCACTATGTATTTCCTCTACGATTACTGGGAGACGCACTAATAAGTTCGGCTTATTGCGCTCCTGTCGTCAAATAAACTATTTAAACCAAGTGAATGGCGATATTGTGGTTACTCTGGAAATAGGGAGCTGATCAAGTTCTCTTTTCTCCCCCAGCGCGGATGCAATTGGCATATTTCCAAGCAAAAAGGAAACACTTTTTTTTTCTTTTCTTGTTCTTGATTACTATTGCGATTTATGTTCTCCATTATATATCTCTGACAAAGTTCATCCATGTGTGGACAAAGATGGAAAACTAGGCTCCAGGATTCTCCAGGATCAAATCACCTTTTGATCCTGTTAATTATTTTTATTTTAGGCCACTCTATATTAACTTTATGGTGAAATATAAGTGAATCGTTTATTGAGCTTTATTGATCTATCAAAATACGATAATAAAATCAACTTTATATATGTACATCTGTTCAAGGGGCTTTCCGTGATGGATCATTTTTGACACCAAATAATAAATATAACGAACAGCATTTAGAACACCGCAAGATGTGTAATAAATTAAATTGAAACAATATTATGTCGAGTTTCAAGTGTTGACAGTGTCAGTTACGGCCTACCAGGAAAATCCCGGGTGGTCATTTGGTGTGCATAAAAAGCCATCTGGACCTGGAGACTATCACTATTTTCCCATACGAAAAAATTAGTAGCAGTGAAAAAATCTGATGCAATGAAGCACACACCTTACAACTCTATATACCCGGGAACGGCAACGACTTTGAGCTCTCCCCCTTTCTGGGCCTCATGTGCAGACGGCCCACGCGCGTCACACACTATCAATACAGAGCAGGTCGGACAGTACAATAGGGGACAGCTAGGGGTTTAGCATATACGGTTAACATTCGGGATCAACATCCGCCGAATGCCATCTATCAAATTTGTTATATAAATGTCATACAAATACGTAACATAATAATGTGTGGTTTGATATCACAACAAAGTCCTTATTTGTCTATCAAATTAATTCAAATTACGAACATTTTAAGGAGCTTAATTCACCAACTTGTTCACCCGATTATTGTATCATTCTTTACGATATTTGGTCACATCGGACTTTTAATAAAACCAAATCAGTATGGTGATATTTCTCTGTCGAAGTTTAATATTATATAGTTCATCTCGTTTTCTTCCAAAAAAATAATACACGCGCGTTAGTTCCTATATGTCGCTCGTTCTATAATTCCCGGTAAATAATTCCCCAGAATATACACGAAAGATCCACTTTTATTATATTAAATACATTTATTGAATTTGCTGTAGATAAACGTCAAATCTTTGCCATAGTTGCTTTGAAAGAACGAAAGTACTTCTTCAGAGGAAGTGGGTTATATACCTACGAAAGCTAGTGCAAAATAAATACAGTTAAGTCTCAAAGGTGCTGCCTTTTCGAGTGTTCTGTTTTTGTTTTGTTTTTTGTTTTCGTTCTGACTGGGACGAATATACTCGTCCCAGGTTCTGATAAGAGTCGACACGATAGCCGTAATGTGAGCCCTTCAGCGAATTCTGACCGCTATCATACATACTAATTTGAACGTTCAAAAAAGAATTTTCTTTTTCTGACGTTCATTTTTCTGACGGGGTAGTGTTCATTTTCTGACTGTCGAACGTTCGTTTGCTGGAAGAAAAAGAACGAGTACCTGTTCATTTTCTGACGCATTCTATTAGTTTGAACGTCAAAACTGTTGACACGCTCCCTTAGCAAACAGATAACCATTTGGAAAGTTGAAGCACCGCTATTTTCCTTACCTCTAAAAGCCGGGCGCTGTTTATTGGGGTTTTGGCGACTTGCCAAAATTAAACATAACGTTCGAAATAATACGTTGTTCAGTAAAATTTAGAATGATATTATATTATCGTATGGTCTGAGTATTTGTCAGGCCCTGTAACTTGGGGTTTCTGAATAACAGCATCTGCATGTGGTGGATGTGTGCAAATGTATATTTTGAGGTGCAAACGTCTCACTTTTCTCACCGTAAGCACGTGAAGACAGCCCGGAAGCAAGATAATGTAATCTTTACTCCGGAATATTGGTCGTGTCAACATGACCATTTCGAATTTGATGAAGCCATGTTGGACATGGTTCTAGAAATGAATGGTTTTCTCTATATAGTCTGGTGGCTTAAGTCCAGATTTTCACTTTCTCGTGACAAGAGGGCAATAAAGCGCCAAATTTGGCACACCTGCCGTCAGACGTATTGAGAGCAATATAAGAAGGGGTGCCTCCGATGTCGAGGCCCAGGAGACAATCTGTGGCCCATTAAAGGCCCGGGGTCATTTTGAGCCTACGAATGGCAAATTGTACCCCAACGATTTTTAAAACACCATATATTCGCTATCCTATATGGCACTAATATTGTGGGCGCAAAATAATCCAAGATGGCCGCCATGATGACTTTGGAAGATCTCTTTAGTCGGGTGAGGGAGGACTGTGTCTTGGGTTATTTGAGAGAAATCGGTTTGTTCCATAAGATATAATGTGTGTCTGTTTTAATGTGTTGGATTACTAAGTTATTGGCAAAGTACTTATAATTTTGTTTGACCGTCGCTATATAGCTGAAATATTGCTGAACGCGACGTTAAACCTTAACTCTCTCTCTCTCTCACAGTGACGTCAGATAAAAAAAATGGTCAATGTTTGACGAATTTTCAATTCGAAATTTTGAATTATTTTTTTTTTGTCGTGTTAAAATTTGCCACATGTGTCGTCAGCGGAACCGAGAACAATATCAGAAGGAGTGCCCCCAATTTTGTGGCTCAGGAGGCAATTTATGTCCCATTTGTGGCCGGGATAAATTTGAGCCTATAAATGGCAATTTTTACCCTAACGATGTTTCAAACACCATATATTCGCTAGCCTTTAGAACAGGAGTCCGCACTAATAGCGTTGAAACATTTCTATTGGGAAATGCAAAATAATCCAAGATGCTCGCCATAATGACGTTACAGTGACGTCAGAACCCCAAAAATGATAAAATTTTGACCAATTTTCGATTCGAAATTTTTCATTCTTTTGTTTCTTCGTGTTGAGTATACAGTATATATTACAAAATAATCGCATATGACCGACGCCGATAGCACAGCAGGTCTTGACTGACCGTTGCTAAACTGGGTCAAGTTTGACCTGATCCTTATTTATGCAATAACGTTGTTGGGGCTACCCTACAATGCAGCACATGACTAAACAATGTATAGCTACCCAGTGAAATGTGTAATTCTAATATAGCGTTTGACAGCACTTGACTTTCAGCTACTCATTTTTAAATATGTTCGTCGGGTTTTTTGCTACTGGAGACGAAGTGGCGGCGCCAGTGCGAAATCTATGGCATTTATAAAGCGAAAGGTCTTGACCGATTTAGGGATTTCGCTTTTTGATGAGCAGCTGAGAATATGCAAATGTAACGGGTTTACCTTCTGGAATTTGGAACAGGGGCCCGTCCTTGGATGTGAAATATGTCACCGAACATAAGCATAGATTGCTTGAACTGGACAATATCTAATATTATCAGTACATCAGTATGGGATGTGTTATATTTGAAGTTGCCGGTAATAATGAGCATGCCTTGTAATGGGCCAAATTGATTGAAGAAAGAGACAAAGTCATATTGAAAAACATTGCTTTTGCTGTCTTGTTCTGAACGAACTGTCAATTCGCCGATGCGTCAGAATGTATGCAATGCTACCAAGAACACAGCTCGTACAAGAATGATATGGAAACCACTGGATAGCATGTGGGATATAGCATCGAATAGATTACGGAGGATATCCCTAGTTATGGGCAGCCTGGTATCCGCCTGACTGTTTCATTTTGACATGCCCGTAACCAGCATTTTTGGCAGGAATTGACTGAGCAAGGTCGTATGCTGCAGTCACATGTAGAAATGCAACTATGCTATCAAAGAAACCAACTGTGCCGATGAAATGGGAATATCTTTGTGGTACAGTGGCCAGTGTTATTGGATAAATAATACTTACTTGCCATGCGCGCTATTTTCAAGGGAAACTCAGCAATGGACGCCGTCAGACGAATTCTACCTGTCTGCTTCAAAGAGTCAGCAACAGACTGGGTATTGGGTGCGGCGAGCGGTTGAGCCAAGGAGCTAGTAACAGCGCTTCCTGAAATTTTAACCGTGAGAGCTTGTCAGGAATAACGTTAGATCGTCCCGACATTTTGATCAGAACAAAACGTTATGTCAAAAGCAGACAACTATTAACCGAAGCACTAATTCCATCAGCAACGAATCCCTTGAAGGCTGGCGATTGATTATTCCAACCACCGCCATATTATCATTAAAAAGAGAGCACTTCATGATTTTCCAGTTTGATTCATTATTTCAACCACGGCCATATTATCACAAAGAAAGTGAACTTCATTATTTGCCAGTTTGTGGCTCAGAATTTTCACGATAAGCGCGATGTGGAACATCTCCTTCACCGTGATATGTAAGGGATCGTTTCCATTTTAATCGTTTTTTCTTCAGTCGCGATTTTTCTTCAATTTTCTCGATTGAAAAACGATCAGTCGCGAGGATATCGAGAAAAAAAATGAGAAAAAACGATTGAACCTTTTCTGGAAAAAACCATTCTCTCGCGATATCGTTTTTGAATCGTTTACCCATGCGCGATCCGTTCTTGATCGCGAATCTTCAATCGCGAGAGAATCGGGGTTTTTTCAAGGCGCGAGAGAATCGTGAGGCGGAGTGATATTTGACACATAGGCCGTGTTGCCATCGTACGCCGCTCTATCCGCGAAATGGGAACTACATGTAATGTTGATTGCGGATTTGTCGATGGAAAAACCTATATTACTATACTATACTGTATAAATGCGCAAGATAACCGAATAATATATATGATTCACGATCTATAGTCTCCTACAAGCCGAAGTAGGGCGTATGCTGGAAATATCTATACATATACCTGTACCATGCTTCCTGTGACGTTCGCGCTCAGATTTACGCTGGCGAAGCGTAAATGACAAAATTACATGTTTATTCAATAATCGTGTGAGTCGACAATGTATTAATGTTCAATCATTCCCTTCATACTTTCGATAATTTCCTCATATATTCATGCAATTTGGTATAAACAATACAGGATGATAGTCACAATATCTTGTTTTGTAAATACCGGGTACAGGTCATAAGTGGATTTGAGTTCGTCGTTGATTGCATTATCAGAATGATTACGGCACAGGCTTCATAGAGGTGTGAATGGGCGCATGGCGATAACCCAGAACAGCTTAGCCCTCCAGCCGAGAATTTCTAGGTTAATTAAGGTGAAAAATAGTGTAATTAAATATGTATATTTTGTTATAGTAAAACATACATTAGGAAAGGGTATCCATTCATGTTTTGGTACAGTTTTTAAACTATTGAGATGTGAATAAGTTCAAAAATCACCATCAAGTTAATTTTATTTATTATAAGAATATTCGCGGCAGTGATTTCATATTTATATCAAATACATATCACAATGGTGATTGAATCGCATATAACGGTTGGATTCGCATATGTACAATACTTTTTATTTTAATTTTATATTTTGATAAATGAACTAGGAATGATTCCAAAGGGAAGCTCAAGCCAAAAACCAACTGAATAGTATATAATTTCATCTCTTACTGGATTAACCAGTTGTGAATTTTTTTACAAATAGCCCGCGCTATATATTAATAATTAAGTGCTTTCGAAGACTCAAAACCCCGTATGACAATGTTATATTCAATACAGCGCCATCTATCTACACAATGAAAATGGTGATCGTAGGACAAAAAACCACGCGTACAGCGAAAATCTGACGAATCAACTAAAAAATTCAGCCCGCACAGATGCCAAAAACGTTCACGAAAAATACTACACAAGAAATCTGGAATAATACCAGCTTTAAAACACAGAAATACCCCAAATAATAGACGAAATTGCAAGTGCAAATGACCCAATCTGACCATATCCGGGTCTGTGTCCCGTACAAAATATATGTAAATATGAAGTTATAATTATATGCATAACCATTATTCCTATGTATATATATAGATATTTTTTTCAATTTCTTTCAATATCCCCATCGTATCTATATAACCGCCAACTGTACAGAAACACGCTATAGTTTTACACTAGGCAAAGAATGGAAAAGGAAGAAGAAACAATGATCGAACTTTATACAGTCTGACTGAAGTGTTAGAAACTCGAACGTGTATGCGGGTCAGTCAGGCTGAACCAATGGCGTACTACTTTCGGCTATAATCCTCAATCGTTTTTTTTTCAATCGTTTATATTTTCTCGATTAAAAAGCGATTGAATCGCGATATCGCTTTTTATTCGCGAGAATTTTCTCGATTGAAAAACGATTGCCAACAGAAAAAAAACCATTCGAACAGCGATCGCGAATGAATCGTTTATTTTGAAGAAAAACAACCATTCCCTCGCGCCTTGGAAAATCGCGACTTCGAGAAAATTTGACGAAATAAACGATTCATTCGCCAACGATAATTGGAAACGGTGCCTAAGTGGGCAAGATGTGCCGACCATTATTAGGCTATCAAGAGGACCCAAAATCATCTGCCAAGCCCAAGGTACCAGCAGCATCGGGAAACAGTTTGATCACATCAGACGATACCCAATTTGGAGACAGGAAAATGGATGTTCCGTTGAAAGACTCCAGGAATACAAACCAGGTATTAATATCGGCTCTAGCTTCTTTTATCAAGCGAATATGATTGTGAGCCTGTGATATACCGTTTGATAAATCTATCTGTCAGCGACGAAATGCACGCCGGGCACCACGACTATACAGGAAAAATTGAGCGAGCCAAAGAGAGACTGCAGTTCCACACGAGTTACCTTATTGCGGCGTGAGAATTCACCCAAAATGTTTTCCACATTATGAATTTTGTCTTTGGCAATAATGATTGCATAGCTCTGGAATCCAGTAGTTGATGGGTAGTAAGTCTTATCATTTTTTATTGGAAAGCCCAAATACTCGCACAAGAAAGGTGAAAATGGTATTGAACTCTCAAAACACTGAATGCATGCTACTGGCTAATAGTACTAAACATAAACAAAGAATTTTTCGTTATCAAAGTTGACAATGTCCCAGTGACCCAGGTCGAATCTCACAAGTTCATTTTGATACCAATTTAAACTGGAATAACCATGTTAATCAACTTTGTAAAAAGAAAAGTAGGTTATTTCTACTGAATAAAATTAAATTGTTGCTACCTTTAACAGCACTTGTAGCATATTATAACTGTCTGGTGCAGCCACTCATTGATTACAGTACAATAGTTTGGGGCGATTGTGCTAAATATCAACAAATCCGGATCCATAAGTTGATGAAACGTTTTGGAAGGGCAATATTAAATATTAAATGCTCCACAGACATAAGCTCAGTTGAATTATTCAAACGCTTGAATTGGATTGCGTTTGATGAGCAAATATAGCTTGCCAAGTGCTGTTGTATGTGGGACATATTAACTGGATACATCCCTGACTACATGCAGGAACTGGTAATCCCAGTACAATGTGTTCATCCTAGAACCACAAGAAGTGCCAGTAGAAAGGATTTGTATCTTCACAAAACTAATAGTGAAACAGGAAAACGGACATTCAAATATTCGGCAAATAAACTTTGGAAGGAATTAAATAGTGAAATAAGAAATTCAATAACAAAACATACATTCAGATTAAAATATAGGAAAAAGTTATCATCACATATATATATACAAATCCTTTGTATCTGGACGCGTAAATTTCAACAGGCAGGTCAGACAGTGTAGCTCATAAAATGTCCTGTCCTATGTGTCTAGTTATACCTATTTACGCCTTATATGTTTTTATTTCTTTTATCTGTAAAAATCTATAATCATTGCTACTAAAATTTTAATGCCCTGTCCAATATCACGGTCTGGATATACCTATTTACACATTATATATTTTGTGCCTTTCATCCGAATATATCCATAATCATTGTTTTTAATGTTTTAATTCATCAGATGACCATTTGAAAATCACCATTCATTTGTGTGAAATGCCATCCTCTTTTTAATAAAAAATATTAATTAATATAAGGTATCACTTCACATAGATATTTTTGCCGGTTCTCTCGCAAGTGAAAGAAGAGCAAGTGATCCATCCTTCATAATACAGGTCTGTACACTCCGTGCCGTCGTGCCAGAGATTTGATAGACGAACCATGATGCAACTGATCATGATATTAAACCATGGCGTGAATATAGATTAGGTTTGCCCCACATCCAGATCTCGTACACCTATTGTTACACATCGATTATTCGTTTAGATAAAGCACACCTCTGAGAAACCTAAATTTTCTTACGACAGTTCCTGTACGGTCTGTTTTTCGGAATAATTTCGGAATGTTTGCATTCATCTGTCTGTTGCGTGACCTCGACGACTCAAAGCCGAAGGTAAACCAAGTGTCATACAATGTACAACCCACATTTCCCCCTCCTCAATTCCACTTCCATCAAAGTCGAGCAGATTTAAGTTTTATATACTACTGTCCTGAGATCAATCTCGGGCTGAATCATACCAAACACTTAACCAAACAATTAAGTTGTTGCTTCCTCGCTTGGCGCTCAGCATGAAGCGTATAGATCAAAGACTGGTTGGCCCAGTGTTAAGATAATGTGATTGCCTATGGTATTTGATGCTTCAGTGAGGCAACAATATTGAAAGGCGACAATGTGACCACTCTGTCACATGTACGCACCAACGAGATGACTGAAAATTGCTAAGGGACATTAGCTATATAGACGATCTTCTCGCTGTGGATAATCGCTATATAAATGACACAGTGAAGGATATATATCCACCTTCCCTGGACTTGAAGGAAACTACAGATAACCCTACAGGCACATCGTATTTAGACCTATATCTCTATAAAAATGAAGCGGGCCTTCTCTCTCGTCGACTGTATGACAAAAGAGATGATTACAATTTCGACATCGTAAACTATCCCTTTCTGGACAGTAATATTCCAGTGGGACCTGCATATGGCGTATACATATCACGCCTAGTAGCATTTGCTAGATCCTGTGTTAAATGTGACGACTTTAATCAACGTCACAAAACATTGTTGCAGAAACTTATAAAACAGGGCTACAACACCAAGCGCCTCCACTCAAAGTTTCTCAAATTTGGCGATACATATCGCATGCTGATAGCAAAATAAGAGCGTAGCGTGCAAGATCTATGGCGTTACGTTTCGTAACTTGTGTCTAATTCCGCTTAACTCGGGCTAGCGGCCGTATGAACCCATGTACTTCAAGATCCTCATGGTACTCATATGAACAGGCACAATCAAAGCGTGACTGAGATACATCATTCTTTAGATGACGACTTTACAACGAATATTATGGATTAAGAATACTGATCAGCGATATGGATTTGATATTTTTGGAACATCATGATGTCTTGCCGGCATCGTTGAAAACTGTTGACCGCTTCTCTCTTGCACGAAACAAGCCTATGTTCATGTATACTATGATTGTCTTTTTGAATTTGGTGCTAATACTGTTACATGGAATATGGAATAGATCTTTGGATTATGGACGCGGATACTCTCTAATGGACGACGGCTGAATTATGAATGACGGACCAGACGCTTGTAATCAAATCCTACTCTCTCACGCAATCTGTCGGCAAGGTTCATAACAAAACATAGTATTTCTTCAGTTTCAAATTTTTTCCTATAAAATAGAGAAATACATGTACATATATACTGAGGAAGTATTATGTAATATGGGTTGTACGATAGGAGACTGACATACAATATTTCTGTTACAGAAAACTGTTTAGTTCAGAAAATGACTGCAGCGGATATCATTTCCATACACTTTAAGGCTTTTTCTAGGAACTTAATATTACACAGATGAATTGAATGTTATTCTCTTTAAATTTTGTCAAGAAATTGCAGCAGGGTTCCAGTATGGTAGCTACAACCTACACGGAGGCATACGGCAGCCATACTGGAAGAACTTTGCAGCATGGTCCCAGCATGGTAGCTACAGCCTTTAGAGTCATGCTGCAGTCATGCTGGAAATTTGCAGCACGTTTCCAGCATGGTAGCTACAACCCACACAGAAGCATTCTGCAACCATGCTCGAATGCAGCAGAGTTCAAGCATGATAACCTGTGCAACCTGCACTGGGGTTGCTGCATCCATTCTGGATTCCAGCTTGGTCCGAGCATGATAGCTATAGGCTGTGCACGCAGCTAGACGGTTCACTTGGAACTAGGCTGTAGATGTATAGACAAAGATGGTGGATGCCATGTTTAATTTGTTGAGCAAATACTACAGCTGACTTACAGTTCTCTGTTTTATTTTCTCTCATTTTCTAGCTATGTTTGGGTTTTAAATTAGTAATGCAACATTTTACATTTGTCTATCCATGTAATTAATAGTCTGTCCCATATTTCTTGAAATCCAGTAACACTTTATGAAGGACAAACACAATGGAATTTTGTAAACTAGACAAATATGAATTTTTATACATGAAGGAAACTGTCAATGCACTCACCTTTGAGTTGCCAAGGGTTTCTCCTCCAGCCATATTTGAAACAGGAGAGTATGAATAATATCAATTACAAGCGTCTAGTCCATCATTCACAATTCATCCGTCGTCCATTAAAGAATATCCGCGTCCATAATCCAAAGAGCTATTCCATATTCCATATAACAATATTAGCACCAAATTCAAAAAGACAATCATAGTATAGGCTAGTTTCCTGGAAGAGAGAAGCGGTCAACAGTTTTCAATGATGCCGACAAGACATCATGATGTTCCAAAAATATCAAATCCGTATCGCTGATCAGTGTTCTTAATCCATAATAATCGTCGTAAAGTCGTCATCTATACCCTCAGCTTATGTTTGTGATTGTATATTCTATTTATTTTACAATCTATCATTTCAGGAAATCATGTTCCATACAGCCATCCCATTTCATGACTGATTAACTTTTTTTTTATTTGAATTCTGGCTCCAAATTCATGACCTGAACTGGTTTTTATTTGGTCCAGAAATCCTAGAGCAAACCCCTATTCCTGTATCATCAAAGAATGGTCTTGTCAGCCATACTGCAGCATGGTTGTAGCATATGCTGGAATGCAGCATGAATCCAGTAGAACTCCCGTATGTTTTTCCAGCATGGTTGCTGCATATGCTGGGATGCAGCATGGTCAATTTGTTTAAGACTTAATCAAATATAACTCCAGCATATTTTTTTTAGCATGGTTGCAGCATGGTTTATGTTTTGTTGAAATGATTCCAACATGGAATCCCAACATGATTCAAGCATATGCTGCAACACAGCACGATCACAGCATGAATGCAGCCAATGCTGCAATTTGTTTAGGGAATCATTCTCTACATGTCTATAGTCATGATAGTCAGGCTAGTACACAGCATGCTCAGATGAAGAATCTGCTGGCCATGCTGTCTGTCAGGCACTTGTTCGCTCACTTGCAAGAGATTCATGATTTTCATGTTGAGGAATTCGAGACTAACCTGACTGAGTTCATACTCAAAATTAATCTACCAGGTCATTTTTAACCGGACAAATGCCAAATTAGAATGTTTGTGAGCTTCCACCGAAACTGGTCATCTCATTTCTAGGTCTTCATGAAAAGCCTCCCATCTAGACTCATTGCTGTACTCAGGCAGACTATTGTTCTCACATGGAAGATGGACCATTGATAGTGTAGTATAACTGTTAGACCATGCTCAACCATGTCAACAGAGTTAACATGCACACTCTAACACATATGTCCCCAGGCATTGCGAATTGTCCAAATCGGTTGAGTAGGCTACATATACATGTTGCAGGATTGAGTCTCGCTTAATGCGACCTTGGGTCTAAACCGCTGGCCTCGTGCCAATTCTCTTCTGAAAAACACAGGCTCTCCGATAAACTGTCCAGACTTCAATAAACTTCAATATTGTATCCTACTAGATTATCATCCCACTGATTGGTTCGATTAGGACCCAGTAGAATGGTTACATCTGAAATGTATGAATGATATCTTTGCCAGAGAAAGAATCAATAAGCGAGGCACAAACTTAGCATGGGTTCGCTAAAATTGCTCAAAGACCAGTGGATTTTCTCACTCACTAGTACTGCTGGCTAGTAAAACTTGCAAGCTTCCAACAGGCACCAACAGGGGAAAGGAAAAATTATACAGGTTTCAATCCGCCTAAGTAAACTTTCATATTCTGAAATCTAAAATTATTTTTCGAAAGTTTTGTCTAGGTTCAGGTCATTTGTGGAAAAAACATGGTTGGGTCTGACATGCTGAAATTATGATCTTTCATGTTTATTTTGTTTTGTCATGTACAAGTGTGTTGGGTGGGGAGGGGGGATTCTATGATAGAAACTTGGAAGGACTAGCTTTGCTATCGGAGTCGGTCATATGTGATTATTTGTAATATTTATTGTATACTTAACATGAAAATAATTCAAAAAATTACCATTGTTTTCTTCTGACGTCACTGTGACGTCATTATGGCGACTATCTTGGATTATTTTGCAATTCCCACTAGAAATTTGCCAACACTATCAGTGCGGAAATTTTCAGACCCCTGTTACGATTCATAGGTTCAAAATGACCCCCGCCTCTAACGGGCCACAAATTGCCTCCTGAGCCTCAAAATCGGGGCACTCCTTCTGGTATTGTTCTCGGTTCCTCTGCCGACACGTGTGCCAAATTTCAACACGACAAAGAAAAATTAAATTAAATAATTGAGAATTTCGAGTCGAAAATTCGTCAAAAAAAAAACAATTTGTTAACTGACGTCACTGTGACGTCATCATGGCGGTCATCTTGGATTATTTTGCATTTCTCGCTAGAAATTTGCCAACACTATTAGTGCGGACATTTCCAGACTCCTGCCGTAAAGGATAGCGAATATATGGTGTTTTAAAAGTCTTTGGGGTAAAAATTGTCATTTATAGGCTCAAAATGACCCCGGGCCCCTCATGGGCCACAGATTGCCTCCTGTGCCTCGAAATCGGAGACACCCTTTCTGATATTGTTCTCGGTTCCTCGGACGGCAGGTGTGCCAAATTTGGTGCTTTGTTCCACTCTTGTCACGATAAAGTGAAAATCTGGACTTAAGCCATCGGACTATAGTTTTGTCTCATCAAATCGTAATATGTAGTTTGATGAATAAATTAAAGCGTCAATCCGGTGGTCATTAGATGACGGATTTAGACAATGACGACTTGGAACTTTGGACCTTTACAGAATCCTTATGACTGGTTGGAGTTTCTTCCAGTTTTCTTCTTAAGCCAGTGAAAATACCCGAACTTATCTCGAAATGTTGAATTAACCAATCAAATCTTCCAACAACGGAATATATGTTCTGGACTTTCTAGAAAAAAAGGTCATGCTGAACCGCTGATGAACATGAATAGTATATGCCCATTCTCCGCCATTCGTTTTATTCTCAGGGTCATTAGATGCAGCAGCTCTGGGTAAGAGATGTCTCGATATTATGGCGGAAGTCCTGACGGCAAATCCTGACAACGTCTGTCTATACTTTGGGGAATTCGCAAAGTGTATCTTGAACGAGGAGCAGGGTCTTCGGGGCAAAATCATAGACGCTTTTCGCGAGATCACCAGAGAAGAGATCCGGCTCAATTTTCCTCTCACTTATGGAGATACAACCATACAGTTCTGTCCGGGCACAAACTTGACATATGTGGACTTTCTCAGCGAAAACCGAAAATAAGTCAAGACCGACATAGATCGCCTAATTGCAAATCATCAATGTAAAATCTACATCATCTGCCGCAGTGAAAACTAAATAAAATAGCACTTGCGAACATACATATACATTGTACTTTCTTCATTATTGCTCGATATCAATATACTGGCTGTCACATGTGGCGCTCCTTTTTTTTGGTTGATATGCTTGACGAATTTTTAGAGATATTTCCATTCACAGAAAATTTACCATGATAAACCCCAAGCGGAGAATTTCTACACTGAAAAGGGCTATCCCACAATGCTAAACGTATTGAATCTATATACTAAATTGTATACTTACCTTTATATGGCGTCTAGTTGTGTGAAAACCAAATCAGAGCCATTTTACTATACACTTTAGAGTTTAAACAATCGACAAAATAAACAATTCGAAATTGATCAGATATTAACCCAGGAGAATATGTTGAACTGGTGATAATTTAAAGAATTTTATGCAGATGTACTGTTCTCCCTGTATTCAAAGAAAGTGTCATTTTGCTTATATGAATGATTAATTTTACAATATTACATGAGAATATGCCAGCCATCATCAGTTTCCTGTGGTAAAAGATGGGACAAGGTGAAATTATACTAGTAGCGAATCAGTTGAAGTCACGTGCCACTACAACGACAGGCTTTTCTTTATTCTCAATAAACTCAGACTGGATTTCCCCAGTTTTAGTGCCTAAAGCTCGAAACAGTGAGGGCATAACATGCAGGAGATGGCACATAAGGGATTCAAATCATCGCAATATTCTATTCCAGAGGGTAGACAATGGAATTCCATTATTCTGGTCTCAGCAACTACCACGAATGATTTAATTTGGGGGGGGGCTTGTTTCACTGCTATGGAGACAGTCAGTTCGGTTGGTGGAGGAAGCCGGAGTACCCGGAGAGAACCACCGCCCGTCGGCAAGTAACTGACAAAGTTCTACACATGGACCAGCTGGGCTCGAACCCGTGCCGGCTCAGCGGGGTGGGGCTAGAGGCCACCGGCGAAGCGCCTTAGACCACTCGGCCACCGAGGGCCCCTACTAGTTTACTGAGAGTTTATGTTGAGATGCTAAACAAATGAAGGCTGAAAGTATATTAGATACAGTCACTCGAATACGACCGAAGAGGCACCCCACGTCCCATGTCACCCACATTAAAAAAAGTTAAAATAAAAAAAACACAATTGTTTTTTCATTATATATATGTTAAATATTCTGAGCCGTGTCATCGGATGAATGTCCATCTATTACAGTATGTGGTATACATATTCCTTATAATTTTGAAAAAAAAGCTTGAATCCATCAAGAAATTGAAGCGATGGATTTATCTAGAATATTCAGATTGACTATATAGGGGATTGGTAATAATATACCTTCTTGCTTGATGTAACAGGTTAGGAGAAATGGCCCAAGTGAGCTGCACAGCCCAAGTGGGATTGTAAGGCTATTCATAATAATTTGTGTGTTTCAGGTAATGAGTTTCATCAAAACGTGAGAAGATGGGAAGGGAATTATTATTTGTTTATTTAATTGCTTTGATATTTAATCATATATCATGTAATAAAGAACTTTGGAAATGAAGGTTTGAGGTGTATGTACTAGATTTACTTGTATGCACTGTGTTATACATTCATGTCAACTCAGAAAAGTTAAACTGATCAGGATGGCCATTGGAAAGAATAATATAAAAAAGGTTATTGGAAATTCTGCGTAAAAAAAATAAACATGGGCAGTTATTTTGGGTATGTAGGGTAACCTGAAAAACAACCTTTTTATGGGTGGCCTATTAGCCCTGAATTATCCTTCCCCCTCCCCAAGTACATGTATTCATCTTACCCTTGGCGGTACGTGTATGCGTATTTGCATGTTTATGGATAATTTTAGATTTGAAGCAAAATATTTGTTTATATAAATCACCTAATTTTCAACTGAATAACATTGCACTTTGTCATGTATATAATAAATAATTAATCACGTTGATTCTTTCATAAAAATCCCATGTTAGGGTCTCTGACCAGGATGTTTATGACCACAACGAAGATGTGTATGATTGCCAAACAGCTGGGCCCATATTTACGGTTGCAGTTATTTGTGATTATGCATTGTAAATACACATGTACTATGAGTACTAAACCTTTGGACATGTGGAATCTTTACGTCTCATATCTATTCAATTTTCGTTACCAAGCATACCAATCAATTTAACAAAACACTAACATGAATTGCCAACAGTGATGCTATAATATTAGTACATAACTATCATGTTGAAAACTGATTGTATATTCACATAAAATCTACCAGTTTAGACAGTTGAATTTAGAATTGTACCTATCTTGAAAATTTGATGTTTAATAAAACTATAATTACACATGCCTTACAATTGAAATAAATACCAGTATATGAATATATATCTGTCCCAAATAAAGATCTTGTGTCATGATAATCTTCAAAATACAAGCGACTAGTCCGTCATTCAATATTCAGACGTCGTCCATAGAATAATATTCCTCGTCCGTAATCCAAAGTCCTAATTCATATAATAACATTTTTTAAGGCCAAACCTACACAAATTCACCTTATTTCATCCTTCTATAACCGATCCACATGTAGTTTTTTTACTTAGTCAGTACATGTGTTCTAGTTCGAATTAACATGCATTGTCTTTAAAATACACCATATGCTCATTCCCAGTCAAGTTGATGAAATCAGCCACGCTACCCATACACTATCCTCATTAAATCCCATCTTCGCTATTGTTAGGTGGTCATCGAGAAATACATCACTACATTGATGTTCAGCCTTGTGCTCTTTGTGGACTGGATAGTAGGTAGTGTATACAAGGTACACTGAAGGCCTTATGAATAATAGCAATTTTTCTGTCAGACTGAATGAGAATTATTATTCTAAGAAAACTGTACGTTTTTCTAGGCCAATATAGACGTTTTGTACTACGACATATGAAATAGACTGAAGGAACACCATCTCTATTGTAATCTACTGTGAAAATCAAATAAATGTTGATGATTTGCACTCTGTCAATAGGAAATTATAATGTAGGTGACAGTTCCAAGACTTGGTGTTGTTTCATTTGCTCTTAATATATTTGATAGCCACCAAAATGTTCTGAAACTGCATGTATACATTACTGAGGGTCGTGTATTTGTGCAATATTACAGTGAAAAATAATTTCAATGGTGTTTTCAACTTTGATGTTTTGCTGCTACCGACACAAACTCAATGTAAACTGCATACACATCAGAATATAATCGAGCAAAACTGCCAACATCCATCCGATTTTCAATCTGTTTAGTGATTATTAAACCTGAGATGCCCGTTTGAGAAATGTATAGTATGACAAACATTCGATTTAATCAAGGCTAAATATTTACCTAAAAAGATGGCGTCAATTGGCCGGGCATTTTTGCGATATATCCACGTTCGCATTATCATTTTCCTTACAAGCGCATCCATAAAATAAAAATCTATGAATATATTCCTTGTCTGGAGTATTATGGGGTTATGAAAATATAAATCTCATTTCTGTAACTTTGCTGAGAATATTCCGCTATAAAGCGATACTAGGTTTTTATCACTTTGCCTGAAAACGCACCCATAAAATATAAACATAAATACACATTTTCATCTCGAGTATTATAGGATCATGCAAATATAAATATCACATTTCTGAGCTTTTGCCGTTTTCATGTGAAGTGTAACAGGATTTGCCGGTGAGATGTGGGAAACGTACTCTGAAGTGGGCGAATTTCAGCAGAATTTCCTGCAGATCATTTTACACGTTTTCCGGTAACATTATAAGAGAACAGTTGAAGATATATAAATGGTATTTATATGTTGACGATCCTATATACTCACAAGAAAATAAATTATGTATTTAAACTTTTATTGTATGGATGCGTTTTTAAAGAAAGGGATCAAAACTTTTCGTCGGCATATCGCGGAAAATTTTGCAGTGAATCGACGCCAATCGACTTATCCGGTAAATATCTGTCATATTCACAGTAGTACCTTTCCACAAGCAAAAGAAGTGATGAGAAACCTCAGTTCGCAAGAAATAAATAAATTCGTCATAGTCCCAGCAGTCAAGGCTCCAAATAATATAATATGCATATGTAAATATTACTATTACAAGGTGCTGGTTAAGGAATTGAATATAAGCACACTATACGTCTGCTTACTCCCAAACACCATTTACTCTTGAAGATTTATTTAACAAGCACAAAACATTTCCCAGGGAAATAGTTGTCATCCAACCACTCATAACGATATAGCGAAAGTGCACTGGAGTCCCAAAATGCATAAAACACCATACAAAGCTAGGTTCATAGCTGGTTCTAGAAGTTTCACTATCAAGCTTCTCTCAACCCTGTTGACCAGAGCCCTTCGGGAAGTAAGTTTTTCTAAGAACTCTGGTATTGCATATGGATATTGAAAAAAAAATCAAAATGTCTTACAGAGGAATTTGATGCTAAAGGTCACATACCGCACATACATGTATCCACTCTCTATACTACAATCCCTCGTCAGGACCGTATTGTCCGTCTTAGTTCATTAAAAGTATCGGTGTTCAAGAAAACTGATCGTCGATATATTAATGTCAGAAGCCCATAAGACATTCTTTACAAGGGATATCATTCATGGGATGTTTCCTTGTTTATAGAGTTGCTCGAATTTCTTATTAATAATATCTATGTGAAATTTGGCAATACAATATATCAACAGCATACAGATATTTTCTCAAATTTGGAGATGCATGTCGCATGCTGACAGCAAGATCTCTGGCAGTACGTTTCGTAACTTGTGTCCAATTCCGCTTAAACCAGAGCTAGGGGCCCTACGGACCCATGTATTTCAAGATCATCATAGTGTTCATATGGACAGTCACGATGAAACGTGCCTGAGATACATCGTACTCTAGGTAACGACTTTACAGGGTATATCATATGGATTGAGAATACAGACCAGCGAAACGGATTTGATATATTTGGAGCACCATGATGTTTGCTGGCATCATTGAAAACTGTTGACCGCTTGTGTCTTGCAGACAATTAGCCTAGTTTTATGTATACTATGATGTATCCATTTAATTTGGTGCTAATATTATTATATGTATTAGTTCTTTGGATTATGGACGCGGAAATTCTCTAATGGACGACGGCTGAATATTGAATTACGGACTAAACGCGTGTATATCACCATGAATTACAAGGAAATATCAACCTAGTTTGTTTTTCTAAAACGGTCATCTCTTCAGGTAAATCTGTGTTATTATATTACAGCTTAGTTTTACTTGTAGCTAATTATTAACAGAGCGCAGACTTATTTGGCGTTCGGTGAATATGATACGCTTCTAAATCACTATCGAGGGAAAATTGTGAACTATATATGGTTCCATATTACAGTCATTTTCGTACATAAATTTCACACAGAAACAGCGACTTCCCGTAATTTCAACCTTTAAAACAAACGCGGAAGGCTGTTA